>JAGFNQ010010108.1:0-21656 GCA_024364735.1 Boesenbergia rotunda
CGCCTTTTGCCACCTAGACCCCACTACTAGAATTTTTGCATTCAACAACAATAACGACAACGGTTTTTTGATAAAGTGTTGTCGTATGTCAATTTTAACAACAGTTTTAGTATTAACCGTTGTTTGTTGTTGGTCTGTATACGTAAAAAGACAACAGTAATAACAAAATGTTGTCGTATGTATACTCAACGACAACAGTTACAAAATAACTGTTGTCTATAGGCGGGATTTACAACAACTGATGTGATAAACTGTTGTCTATTATGACAATAGACAACATTATATTTAACTGTTGTTGTTGTATTGTTGTGCTGTTTAAGCAATAAACAAAATCAACGGTGGATATCCAACTGCAAAAAAACAACTGCAAAAAATCAACGGTGGAATCCTCATTCTCTTATTTTTTGATCCACGCCCGCCAAACCCCTAATCTTTTCTCTTCCACGCCCGCCAACAACCCAAACCCCTGACCATTTCCACTTCTCTCACACAAACCCTTCGCAGCCACGAGTCGACGCCTCTCCCCCTTCTTCATCGCCCGTGTCCAAGGAAGCCTCGAGAGCGGCGCTTCCTTTCACCCTCGCGAGGTCAGCACAGCAGTCAGCGCCCATTTTCTACGGCGTAATCGTCACCTTCCTCCTTTACATGGCGTCCGAAGAGGTTGAGATGCAGAGCATGGTCAAGGAGGAGAAGCTGCAGCGGAGGCGGAAGGACAAGGGGGAAGAGGAGGAGAAAGAGGAGGAGATCTCGGTGGAGCGGGCGTTCGAGGGGCAACGCGTGCCCGCCGTGGCGGGAGCAGCTCACGGCCCGCGCGCTGGTGGTCAGCTTCTTCCTCTCGGTGATGTTTAGCGTCATCATGATGAAGCTGAACCTGACGACGGGGATCATCCCCTTGCTCAACGTGGCTGTCGGACTCCTGGGGTTCTTCTTCGTCAAGCTGTGGACGAAGTCGCTCGAGCAGACCGGACTGCTTTGGAATCCCCTCACGCGACAGGAGAACACCGTCATCCAGACTTGCGTCGTCGCCGCCTACGGCCTCGCTTTCAGCGGTAAGCCATTCCGAAACCCTAATAATCTTTGCCTTCTGCCCTCTTTCTTTCTCTACGTTTTTCAAAGATGCCATTTCAAAAATCTGATACTTCTCCTCCTAAGGATTTCGAGTTTTGGAACGAATGCAAATAGAGTGGACCAGGTTGGAGTTCATTAAATTATTTATAAACAAGGTGGGTCCTACTTTGAGATAGAGATCACCACAAAAGTATTTCAAGGTCCATTCCTGTAAAACTTGACTAATTGTATACGTTGAACAAACCGAAATAGTCAAATATCAACTTGTAAGTTTTAAGCCCATACTTTATCCATGTTTAGTAATACTTTTAAGTAAGATTGATAGTGTTATGGTTTTCTAGAAAGACTTCTAAGATTAGAGTATCTCTTGTATTTTTAATTTAAATTCTATCCCAAACTCTTTTAATTATCTACCAAATTTATGAGATTTAAATTAGCAAAGCATGGTTCTCAAGTGTGAAATGCTATATATAATGTGTACGCTAAGAACAATTGTGAATCATTTAATTTACAGTTGAAGTTCTACGAAAAATTGGCTCCAAGTTGAACAAGAACTGGAACTTCAGTATGGACCCTTGCAGTGCGGCTCCAGGTTGGGTAGACAAAGGGAACAATGCTACCAGCTATGCCAACAATGTCACTTGTGGCATGTGCAACACCACAACCAATGTCTGTCGTGTCACTTCCATGTGAGCAACTTCTTATTTCTTGTCACTTTTACTTGCTTTTATATCTCTCAAGATAAAAAACCATTATATCCAGCAAGGGAAGTCATCAATAAGGGACGACTTGTCTCCATGCTATCTTAATCACAATTAAGAGGAATTGAATGAAAATTGTTGATGGAATTGTGATTGTATGTGAATAATGAAATTTCTCGATTAGCTATTCTTAATATTTGAGTGTCTTTTTGCAAGATACTTTTGTGAAGTGTATTGATTACTAATTAAGTCAACTAAGAGCATGATCCTGTTGAATAAGTAGATTACAAACTATATGGCAGGAGAGACTAAGTATTTATGAAAAGATGGATTTCGAAATATCATTTTCATGAATCTTGCAGCTTTTTCTGATAAATTTCCCAGGATTTCTCTACAAAAAATATTATGGCACCCTAGTTTAATTAGTTTGCTGAATAAAATCAGTGAAGAACTTGGCATGGATTATTTATATTTTTCAAAGTACAAGTCACACTTACACGTGATATAGTAATTCACATATATCGACACATGTATTGTAGAAAGTTCACTATATATTTCATGACCATGGTTGATTTTTTGAAACTTACATCTTAGACATCCAAGTTGACATTTTGGAACTACATTTTGTTCGAAATGCAAATTTACTTGTCGAAACTATAGTTGACTTCTTGAAACTAAATTTTGTTGGAAATGCAAGTTGACTTCTTGGAACTACACTTTTTTGGATTACAATTTGTTGGAAACTCAATGAAATTACATCTCATTGGAAATTTTCCAATGTATAAATAAGGGGCTAGATGTGTTGTATACAAGGAGATATACTCTAAGGATTTGCATTGTATGTGATCTCCTTAAATATATACTTCTTTTAAAGTAAAATTTCCTTTTTCTCTTGTACTCATTTATGAGACAATATTCCTTTCTTGCATAGTTGTCTTCCTTTTTTTCCCCCCAAAATATTCTCTATATGTTGGTGAATATATATATTTTTTCAATTTATATATCTCAACACATGTATTGTAGAAAGTCTATGATTTCAAGGCCTTCTTTTAAGAGAAAATTCAGGATAAGACTCAAGAATATAGTTCTATAAATTGGTTCCTTTTCTAATAGTTTGAGATTTTAGGATTAACTGTTAGTCAATCAAACTTACGAAAGATAACAAAAGCCTAGGGAACTTTTGGTTCCATATCATGTTATGTTCAATTGACAAATTTGTCTATTTCTTATTTAGCCAGCTGAAGGAGCAGAATTTGACTGGAGAGCTGCCAGTTGAGTTTGCCAACCTTACTTCCTTAAACACACTGTGAGTTACTGAAGTGATTAACTGCTGAGTGCCTCTTTGTTTTTGGTGAATGATACATTTTAGCTAATAGCACACTTGTATCTAGCAGTGATCTGGCACGGAACTATTTGAGTGGAACTATCCAAGCTCTATGGGGAACTCTTCCCCTCATCTCTCTGTAATTCATATACTTTTACACTCTTCTTCCATTTGTTTTTCTGGTATGCATTAGGGTTCTTTTGGAACAAAATATTTGCAGGTCTCTTTTGGGAAATCGGATATCTGGGAGCATCCCCAATGAGCTTGGAAATATCACATCACTCACATCGCTGTACATTCCTTTGTCCTCCGCCATAGTTTTCTTTTCTTCTTTAATATTTAATGGTACTAATTAAATAAACATATATAACTTGCAATAGGACATTAGAAGCAAACCTTCTAGAAGGCTCAATTCCTGAATCCCTTGGCGGGCTCAGTAATTTGACTCGCTTGTAAGTGGATGCATGCTCTTTGTCACTACTTTTGATATATACATGCATGCAATGTAATTTGATTCCTGCTTTTGTGTTCATTACAGATTGCTTTCATCAAATAATCTGACAGGGGAATTACCAGAATCACTTGGCAATCTCCACAACTTACAAGACTTGTATGTTGCATCTCTTGTATCTTATCGATATAGTCTTTTTTTGTTTGCTCAAAAACATGAAACTTTAGCTTGGCAAATTAAGCATTGAACATTCATTTGCAAACTTACTTAACAACATACTTGTGTGACAAGATTTGTCATAAGTATTCATAAATAATGCCTAGCAAGCTACACATTGCACGCTCATCTACAAACTTAATAAGTTAATGCGTAGATTTTTGTCATTAATATTTAACCCTATTGATTAAAACAAGTTATCATGGTAAAGATGAAATAATCCTCATTATTCCTGCAGTGTAAATGGTGGAAGTAAAGGTTTATGATTTGTCTTCACGAATCAATCTGCCTAAAGGAGTTTATTTAAAGTGTCAAACACATAGCATTTTTGCTTGAGCCAATGAAATTTAACAGTCTAGCTGTACTACATGCTTAAACTTTTGGCTTTTTATTTTCCAGTAGAATAGATGGCAACCCAATTTCTGGTAGAATACCAAGTTTCATTGGTAACTGGACAAATCTTGATCGCTTGTAAGTTGTCAATCACTGCTATTATAGACCAAATGTTAATCATTATTGAATTTTGTTATGAACAAGTTGGCTACTCGAACCATGTGCGCTAGTGACATGCAAGGGACGTCTATGGAAGGTCTGTTTCCTGATGGCTTCTCCAGACTGGCATTGATAACTCAGCTGTAAGAACAATTAGTTAGTATTTCAATCAGCTTGAAGTGGTTTCAAGACATATTCGGATTTTTTTTTGCTGCAAATCCAGGAGGGTGACTGACTGGAAAGGGGAGATGAACAGTTTCCTCAACTGCAGAATATGACTCAAATGGAGGAATTGTAAGTTAGCCACAAACTATCGTCAGTGAAGTAGCTTCTCTCTCTATGTATATTGGTATACATATACATATCTTTGCTTTATTGAATTTTATTTTATATAGGGTTCTTAGAAACCTGTCAATATCTGGTGAAATTCCTGATTATATTGGAACAATGACAAGTCTAAAAATTTTGTAAGATTTTCCCTCATTGGAAGTTCTACCAATTTCATTAGCAAGTTCAATAATCAACATGATGTTAATCTTGCTTTTACTTGCCAATTTAATTCCTCAGAGATTTAAGCTTTAACAACTTGACTGGTCCAATCCCAAATAACTTTGGTGCACTAACAAAGTTAAAATATATGTAAGTGTAGCAGTTACAGATACTATTTGTTGATGAGTTACGACTCTGCACCAGTAATAATATGCAGATCTCACATTCATTTAATACGTTTAGGTACCTGACCGATAGCGAGCTCAGTGGAAGCATTCCACCATGGATTTTGATAAGTTCTGATAATTTGTATGTCTTTTCTCAGTTATATTCTCTAATCCATCTGACTAGAAGAACTATCTTTTGCATGACAAACATCAAGCTTATAAGGTCTTCTATTGCAGGGATGTTTCTTATAATTCTTTTAATGAATCTCCACCAACATCCTGCCAGCTACCAACAGTGTAAGATTCAATATCTATCTATTAAACTGTTTATAGTTATTTAAACTTGCACCACGTAAGAATTTAACTTTTTGCATGCAGGAACCTTGTTTCAAGTTTTTTTGTCTACAAATGAAAACCGTAAGATTTAGATACTTGCTTCTTGCTCTTTACTCATAGGTTGAGAAGGATAAGATTTCATCTATTGATAAACAAAAAGACTTAACTGCCCTCAAACTAGATAAATCAAATGTATAATATTAGTTCTTACCTTTTGCCCTCAAACTAGAACATAGGTGTTAAGCTTGACTTGTTAGACAAAGCAGGAGCCCATAGAGATGACAGAAACACAACAACAATTCTGTGGTTAAGAAACTTTAACATTGCAACATCTGATATTGGTCATGGATCATTTTTTATTGGACATATGCATTTAATAGAATAACTAATTAGAGTGTTTGTTCTCTTTTTTCCAGCTGCAGGGACTTGTTCGTGATCATGTTCGAAGACCATTAATATGACCTTCCAAGCTATAATTTTTGTGATTTGAACTTCATTGTAAGTTTAGTTGGGTCAGAATTATATATAATTTGAACTCTTGTAATTTGGGTCAGAAGATACTTTAGTGGTTTCATCTATAGAAAGGTTTTTGGACAGAAGATACTTTTGTGGTTTTGTTTGTAGAAAGGTTGTGGTGGATCTTTATTGTAAATATGTTGATGATGTTTGATATATATAGTTTTTGTTTCGAGATTAAATTATTACCTTTTAATTGAAAATATAATGAAAATATCTTTGTTATCAAATTGGTATGAAACTGTTGTGGAACAGTACAAACGCACAACAGATTTTTTTAAAGCTAAACTGTTGTTGTAGATACGACAACACAGTGATAAAACTGTTGTCGAATATAATAAAAGACAACGGTGAATATGACATACGACAACAGTGATAAACTGTTGTTATTGATATACGACAACGGTGTCAAACTATTGTGAAAACTGTTGTCGAATGTGACATACGACAACAGTGGAAAACTATTGTGAAACTGTTGTCGAATGTGATATACGACAACAGTGATTCACTGTTGTCGTAGACCCCCCCTTTAACAACATGGGCTTTAACAACAGTGGGATTTGGCCTACGACAACAGTGATTCACTGTTGTTAAATGCATTTTTTCTAGTAGTGCCCCCAACGTTAAGATTATATAAGATAATCCTATGATTAGTACGTAGCTGTTACTACCTTTAGGATTGGAAATCAAAACCTGACAAATCCAATATGTTCATCCTCTCTATGTGCTAGCTACAATATTCGGGTTAGTAACTTTCATGATAGACCTCTTCGATATTAACTCTGGGATGGATTGGTGAGATGCTGAAGATGAGTGAATCTTCTTTTACCACCTAGACTCCGCTGTTGAACAATGCAGTGTATGAGTGCATATAATTATTTGTAGCTAGCATCGGTGGCTATTGACACCTTCATTGAAGATCCAATGAACGGATGCGCAAATGGAACACTCAATGACGAAGATAAAGATAGCGAAGATGATAAGAGTGGACCCTTAAGCCAATGAAGTGAGGGAAGATTTATTTATGGAATGGAATAAGAGAGAAAAGAATGAAAAAAGAGGGTAAATATTTTACATTCTAAATAGTGTCATAAGGAAATAAACATCGGCTCACAGCATAGCCATTATAGGTTATGCTTAGGGTCTCTGTTACATTGGAGCATCAAATTTTATATATCTTAGTGATCGTGCATATGTGTAATATAATATAATATATTATATATTTATATGTAAATTTTATCTTATCATAATACGAGAATTTATTTAGTTAAATTTTAAAATTTTAATTTTGAAAATTTTAAAATATAATTTCAAATTTAAATATAAAATTATCTAATTTGATAAATTATTTTCTAAAATTGTAATTTTGAATTAAGATTTAAATTTTTCTTTTTAAGATTTGTAATTATAGATTTATTTTTTTATTTATGTTTTCAAGATTTGTGCTTTATTTCCTAAATTTTTAGAATTTGAAAAATAAAAAATTAAAATTACTAATAAATCTTGAAATTTTTTTCGATGTAAAAAGAAAAAAAGGATATTAACGTAATTTAATTTTAGACTTCACCAAATAATATATATATATATAATAGTATGAAAAAAAATATTAAAATAAATAGTCTAATTCGTAATTAAATAATATATATAATAAAATGTTTATATTAATTTAGAAAATATATGAGTTTGGATAATAAATATTTAAAATTAGGCTGAAATTAAAATTTAATATAGATTTATTTTCATAGATAATTTTAATGTTTAATAGCCACATTAAATTAGATTTGGACAATAATTTTTAATTTTTTAAATTTGATCAATTATTATCATCAACAAAGATAAAACTTGACTTCCTAAACTTTAACTAATAAATCCAACCCACCAACCCAATGTCTATTTGTTGGTGCAATCGACCATTAAGATTTTGATATTTATTTAATAATATATTTAAATGGAGTTTGGTCAAGGTTGACCTAATCGAGTGATAAATCTACCAAGTGACTAGTCCTAACTGGAGGTTAGACAAGAGAAGTCCCGGTGAGTGAAACTAGATTGGCGAAGTCCTGGTAAGTGAAGCCGAGCCCTGGTGAGTGAAGCCGAGCAATGGGAAGTCCTAGTGAGTGAAACTAGGCAATTGAAACCCTAAGATACCACCTTAGAAGTCTTGGAGGAGTGAATCCTAAACAAGTTTGATCGAATGATTTCAAAACAACCTCGCGTGGTCAGCCGGACCAGCGGATCTTGGTAAATCTAAGTATATGTTTATCAATACTATTTTGCTTTACTATTATTGTTATTGTACTAATTTAGTATTGCAGGAACGACTTAGTGGATCAGGCGATCAGGTATTGAGCATAGTAAGTCCAAACAAGTATGGAGGACCAGATGTTTGGCAGGTGAGTAATGGTAAGTTCCTAGAGGAGAGTGATGTGAAGTCATATCCCGACGGGATAGCCTTAGGCCCTAATCCATCTAGAAAAACCTACAGAGGTTTCTATGTTGAGACCAAGATAGGTTTTACTATTGTTTACTCATGCGTATTATATATTTGTGCTAACTTTGTTTTGCAAGGTTAATCCTTTATATGTTATTGCGTTGTTGTGCTAACATGTTCATACAGATCAGACAAATGAAGTTGACTGAGGGTTCAGTTGACTAAACGCTTGGATCAATCGGCAGAACCACAGACTGCGCCAGATTCAGTGTATGCAAAGGGATAGGTCGACTGATCATCAGGATCGGTCGACGGATCCATATATGGTATGGCACGGATATGCAAATGGAAGTCTTATCCTTCGACTGATCAGAAGGTTAGGTCGACAAGACACATTTATTGCAGCGACAACCAAGCACAACCGAGCAATGTATACAAGAAAAGGCGCAGGGATTTGTCGACTGAGCAAGAGGTTCAGTCGTCGATAGTTTCCATCGACCGAACGATTTTTCGGTTGACTGAACGTGCCCTATATAAGAAGTTCGAGACCAATGCTCAGATCATCACTTCTACTTGCCCTACTCTATCTTTCTGCATCGACGAACTGCTCATGATCTGCTACTGTGACGCTGAGAAGCTCTCCGACATGCTGCGCTCGAGATTGCTCTTTCATGTCAGTATATTTGTTCACTTTTGTACTTGTACTTGCATATTAACAAAGGAGTTAATAGATTGTTATCAACCTCCCTTTACATCTTATACAACATTGCTTTCTCCGAAAGATTTTCGGAAAAAGAATTATAGTGGATTGCCCATTGAGAGTAATCAACGACTGCAGGCTTTGAAATAGGAGTCACCGAAGACTTCGAATCAAGTAAAAAAAACTTTTTTAATTTTTCGCTGCTTAACTCTTTTCATCTTTTTCTCTTATTTAAATACGAAAAAAAATTTACGAACGATCGAGAACCCCCCCTCCTCCCCCTCTTAGTTTCTAACGATCCTACACTATTATCTCTAGACTTCCAAAAGAGTGTTAGCATCAAAACTAGTCCAATTTTAGTTCCAATATTCCATCCACAAAAATAAAAAAAAAAAAAATCTAACAAGTAGTTTACTCGATGAGAGCAATCATTTCTTAAGTTTTCTTAATAAAATTCTACTAGTTATTTCAAAAAAAGGTGGGTTCATGTTATGTCATGGACGGATTTGATATGTCGAGTCCAAAAAAAATTGGCTATTCCTATGTGGTTTTAGAATACAGATTTTACAATTGGCAACACATACATTATACTGACAATAAACCATGAAATTAAGCTAAAAATGTCATTTTTAAAGAGATAAAGAGGTAAAATTCAGCAGTTTAACTCATTCAGATATTGATCAACTCAACACTAAAATCATGAAGTTTCACAAGAAGCAATGTTTTTTTAAAACTGAAATATTGCAGTTTAGCTCATTCAGATTACTCATAAACATCAAAACCATGCAATTTCACTAGAAGCTAGCAGTGTTTTTAAAGAGATAAAGAGTTAAAATTCTACAGTTTAACTCATTCATATTTCTGATCAACACTAAAATCATCAAGTTTCACGAGAAGCAATATTTTCTAGAACTGAAATTTTACAGTTTAGGTCATTCAGATTATTGATAAACATCAAAACCTTGAATTTTAAATAAAAACAGTACTTTAAAGAAGTAAAGAGGTAAATTCTGCAGTTTAACTCATTTAGATTACAAATCAACATTAAAATTATGAAGTTTCAAAAGAAGCAATGATTTTTAAAACGGGACCAGTCAGTACAACCTCTTTAATTATGTAGATGAACTGATGAGGATCCAACTCATATAATAGTTGTCAACCTCTTTTTTTCCTTTTCAAGCTACAGCTTATAATACAGGAGAAGATTGTTACTTCCTGTAAATGGTAAGTAGAAGAACACAGTAATAACTTTAAGAAACCTAAAGAAAATGAAAATGATATGTACAAAGAGTGCATGTTACTCATTGTAAGGATCAAAGCAATAGAGAAATTGGCAATCATATTCAAACAGATGATAGCAATAGAGTTCCTCGACCGAGTCAGTTCAAGAAGGAAACTCGACTCAAGTTCAAAAGCTTGAGGAAGAGAATTCCTCCTTAAAAACTCAAGTCAAGGATTTCAGAGTCGCATTAGAACGATTCACTTCGGATTCCAAGAATCTTGACATGATTCTTGGAAAATAGAAGTCAATTCTAAATCGATCCGAACTAGGCTATTGAACCAACTCGCGACAACGATCTTACTATTCCGTATTGAACCAACATAGAACCCGAGTCCAAGCATTGGTCCCAAAGCTAAGTTTGAATAAACAAGATGGACCAAACCAATATTGGATCCCCAAGGACAAGATTCATATCTTGCCTAACCTTTATCAAGGTTTCAGTCCAGGAGGAGCTAATATAAAAATCATTTTTATACTTAGATGTTTTTTTGCTTGAATAATTGCTTGTTGCTTGTTTATTTCATTTTTGCAATTTTATTATGCTTAGATTTAGGAATGGTTAGTTAAGGACAAAAGACTTACTTGAAACATGAACAACATAGTATTAGGTGGAGGTGAGATGATAGTACGTTAGGAAAACCCTTCTAAAAGGTCAAGTAAGGTAAGGCGTACCATACTTAGTCTGTTTAGTCCAGTGGAACTAGCCAAAGCTACTGAACCAAATCCTAAGCTAGTTAGACCAAAATTTCTCAAGAAGTAATTTGAAAATAAACTTTCGGTAAAAGGCTTTGTCAAGGAAAGGGTTGTTGCTCCAATAAGGCTATGGCCAAAGATGACCTCTGTGCCTCGCCAAGACCTGGAAGTCAATTATCGAAACTCACCTTTAAATTACTATTTGATAAATTTGAATCTAACACAAGTTTTAATTAAATCTTAGATTTAGCATTAATTCAAAGATAAAAATTAATACATCTAACAAAACAGATAAGGAAACCTGTTTTGACACTTAGAATTAGGTGAGATGTCTAGGACCTAATAATGTAGTTCAACCCAACTCTTCAATATTTTTCAAAATTAATTCAATATTTTTCAAAATTAATTCAACATTTTTCAAAATCAATTCTACATCAGTTTCAAAATCAATTCTACATTTTTCAAAATTAACTCTTCAACATTTTTCAAAATCAATTCTACATCATTTTCAAAATCAATTCTACATTCTTCAAAATTAACTCTACAACACTTTTCAAAATTAATTCAATATTTTTCAAAATCAATTCTACACTGAACATTTAATCACCTAAATTTTTTCAAAAATAATTCAACTCATACTGAAAACCTGTCTCACAAAAACCCATAAGGTCAACATGCTTGATAACGTTAGATGTGGGTGAGATAAATTCGGTAGTGAAATTCAATTCAATCTATCCTTACCTCTACATAAATGGATCCAAATCAAGCATACTTTATGTGTAGGAACATAAAGATTTAGACCAGTGGATGTTGGATAGTGGATGCTCCAGACACATGACTGGGGATAAATTGAAGTTCACCGAAATCAAGTTCAAAAACTTAGGCTCAGTGGCATTTGGCAACAATGTCACACTTAAAGTAATTGGGTCAAGTAACATTGAACTTAACTCTGATTTTATTATTAAAAAGGTATTATTGGTTAAAAACTTTAAGTTTAATTTACTTAGCATTAGCCAACTTTGTGATGCTGGTTATATTGTTACCTTCACCAATTCTGACTGCCTGATTAGGAATCTACAAGACTCAGAAGTAACACTTAAGGGTAGTAGGAAAAATAATATTTACACAATCAATCTATCCGTAGTACTTAAATGTTTTCTAACTTAATTAGAAGAAACTAATCTTTGGCATAGAAGACTAGGTCACACCTATACGAAATTAATTTCAAAAATAACTTAACTTGGATTGGTTAAAGGTGTACCTAAAATTAAAAACTTTGAAAATACCATCTGTAATTCATGTCAACAAGGTAAACAAACCAAGTCAACACACAAACCAACCCAGTCAAACTTAACCCATACCACACTTGAGCTCCTGCACCTAGACCTATTTGATTCACATGGAGCCAAGTCACTAAGCGAGAATCGGTACTACTTAGTAATCATTGATGATTACTCTAGGTTTACCTGGGTTAGGTTCTTAAAAACTAAAGATGAAACATTTCACTCATTTAATAACTTGTGCAAAATGATAGAAAATCAAAATGACACGAAAATTAAAAGACTTAGGAGTGACCATGAGGGAGAGTTTGAAAATCAGAAATTTGAGGAATTTTGTAAAATTAATGGGTATGCCCATGAGTTTTCATGTCCTAGAACTCCCCAACAAAATGGAATAGTTGAAAGAAAGAATAAAACCCTTTAGGAAGCTGCTATGACCATGCTTAACGAATATAACCTAACTAATTAATTTTGGGCAGAGGCGGTAAATACTGCCTATTATATACAAAATAGGGTCTTAATTAATAGAAGACATAATTGCTTCCAACGAATAAGTTCAAGCGCTCTGCTCCAAACACTCCGTGCTCAAGTCTCAAGCACCAACGACGACCCGCGGCTCCGATCTTCGAATCTTCTCCGGTTGTCGGTATTTTTTTAATTAATTGCTGTACTTAAATTTTGTATTCAAACTTCAAACTTGTAACTGTTTTGCGAAATATAGAATTTCTCAACGTAAACGGTCAAGGACCGTGGGCCTTGGAGTAGGAGCCTATCTAGACTCTGAACCAAGTAAAAGAAAACCGTGTTAGCATTGTTGTGAATTTTCCGCTGCGTAATTGCTCTTATTTTTAATCCGAAAAGATTTTATCAATATTCACCCCCCCTCTATCAATTATAAACGATCCCACAAGTGGTATCAGAGCTTGAGAAGAGAAGCTTGAGAAGCTTAAGTTAGAGAAATTTTTTTCTCCCAGGATCAAAACTTAAATCAAAATTTTTTTTGTTTTCTCCCAAGGATCAAAACTTAAAACTAATCTAACTTAAGATATTGTCAAACATCAAAAAGGGGGAGATTGTTGGTGCAAGATGCATCAGTGATATCCTCCTCTAGTATTTCAATGTTTAACAATATGCTTAAGTTAGTGATACATTAGACAAGGTAAGGGAGAGTCAAGAAATCCGTATCAAAGTGAAGAAAAGTCCTAGTTAACCTAGGCACTAAGTCCTGATCATGGATTGGGCACTAAGTCCTGGCCGAGGGCTGGGCACCGAAGACCTGACCGAGGGTTGGGCAATAAGTCATGGTCGCGAACTGGGCACGAAGTCCTGATTCGATGAATTGGGCAATAAGTCCTGGTCACGGACTGGGCACGAAGTCCTAATTTGAGGAATTGGGCAATAAGTTCTAGCTGAGGGTTGGGCACCTAAGTCCTGATCTGGAAGATCGGGCAAAAGTCTAATCGGAGGAGCCGGTTGACAAACTTCTCCTGAGAGGAGTAGGCGATGGCGCGTTCCCAGGGAAGGGATCTCGATTTGACCTAGGGTTTCACGAGAAATCCAAAGTCAGAACCATTCGTTAAGGCTAAGATTATATATGTGTTTGTCTTGTGTTTGTGTATCTTACAGGTACCCAGAATTAGAGGCAAAGCAGGTGAACAAACACACAAAACGGCCTGGAAAGCTGCTGCTGGGCGCCTGAATGGATACAGGCGCCCCCAAGCATTCAGGCTCCCTGGATACCAGGCGCCTGGATGAATCAGGCACCCAATAATCTCTTGGGCACCCAAGACAGGCCAACTTATCAGCTTCGCGAAGTTCGCATTCCGAATGAAATTTTGACCGCCAATGGGGCTCCCCGGAGGCTCTAGGGCGCCCAACAAGAAGCTATAAAAGGGGCTTCGACCCCTCTGTTGATGCAGTCTGACCTGATTGTTGTTTTGGTGTTGACACCGATTTAAGTTTAGTTGACTGAAATTAGATAGTTAAGTTCGGATTAAGTCCTGGTCGGGGACTGGGCACGAAGTCCTAGTGAGTGAAACTGGGCAAAAATCCTGGTGAGTGAAGCTGGGCAAAAATCCTGGTGAGTGAAGTCGGGTCCTAGTGAGTGAAGCTAGGGGAAGGAAATCCTAGTGAGTGAAGCTTACTGAAGAAAATCCTAGTGAGTGAAGCCGAGTCCTAGCGAGGGAAGCTAGGTGAAGGAAATCCTAGTGAGTGAAGCTAGGTGAAGGAAATCCTGGTGAGTGAAGCCGGGTCCTAGTGAGTGAAGCTAGGTGAAGTAAATCCTGGTGAGTAAAGCTGGGTACTAGTGAGTGAAGATAGGTGAAGGAAATCCTAGTGAGTGAAGCTAGGTAAAGGAAATCCTGGTGAGTGAAGCCGGGTCCTAGTGAGTGAAGCTAGGTGAAGTAAATCCTGGTGAGTAAAGCTGGGTACTAGTGAGGGAAGCTAGGTGAAGGAAATCCTAGTGAGTGAAGCTAGGTGAAGGAAATCCTGGTGAGTGAAGCCGGGTCCTAGTGAGTGAAGCTAGGTGAAGTAAATCCTGGTGAGTAAAGCTGGGTACTAGTGAGTGAAGCTAGGTTGAACTAAGTCCCGGTGAGTGAAGTTGGGCATGAAGTCTTGGTCCGGGGGACTGAGCATTAAGTGTACTGGTCGGAGAGGGCTCGGGAGCTCGTTCTCCGGACCAAACTGAGACAGAGAGGGCAAGGGAACCTGTTCTCTGGACTTAGGTCGAAATGAGTGGCTGGATCGGTCTGGAGTCCGATCAGGTAGTTGACACAAACTCCCTTGATTCTAGATCGGTCACAGGACAGATCCAAGATGTCTGATTGGTCTATTGACCGATCCAGAAAGTTTCTGATGAAATAGAAGGTTTTCTGAATGGTCTGATGACCGATCAGAAACATTCTATATGGTTCATAGAAACCCCTGATCAGTCAGTGTGACCGATCAGGGCCATCCTGGACCGATCAGGAAGTGACCTGATCGGTCACTTTGACCGATCAGGCCCTAACCTGATCGGTCAAGTGACCGATCAGGGTGGTTGTGGCTGAAATCCCCGTATGTTTTGGGATCGATCTGGTCACCGATCCCTAGTCTCTGATCGGTCAGTGAGACCGATCAGAACTTCACTGGATCGATTAGAATGGAGTCTGATCGGTCAGGAGGGAGTTTGATCGGTCAGGGTGACCGATCAGTGCCTCGAACTTAAATTCAAATGATTGTCAGACTTCTGATTCGCTTCTGATTTGATTCTCTAACGAGTCTGTAAGTGTGCAGATGACACAGTGCTGTGAAGGTCAAATGGAGGAGCAAGAAGAAGGGTCCAGGGAGACTTTAATCTGTGCTATTCTGTTTGTAATACACTTGCAGGTTTCAACGGCACCTGACGACCTGAGGCTTTAGCTGAGGAAGGCTGAGAGCTCAGATGGGGTCAGTGGGTGACGGCTGACCTGAAGCTCCAGCTGAAGAGGTGTTCAGTGAACTGAGAGCTCAGAGGAGGTCAGTGGGTGATGCCTGTATGTGTGCAGAGAGAAGCTTAAGAAGAAGAGGCTTGGCGAAGCAGAGAGGTAGATACAAGAGACAACAACGAGAACAAAGAAGGGTCTAGTGTTGAGTTGTTGAGTTCTCTCTGTATATTCGTCTTGCTTGAGCTTTTCTTCTACATCTGTTGTGCTTCCTTCTTGTTGTCTCATGTGCTTATTCTGATATACTTCTGAGACTGTCTGTGGAGAGGTTACTCCACCGAGAAGGAGAAGATTTTATCCGGAGTTCCGGGGCTTGATCTACCGACGATCAAGGGATCGTCCACCTCACAGGCTCGCCAAGGAGTAGGTAGGGGCAAGTTGTCTCCGAACCTTGTAAATCTCTTGTGTTAGCGTGGTTTGTTTTCTTTCTGTTTTCTTTCTGTTCTGTTTTTTCCGTTGCTAACCTAAGTGCAGAAAGAAAAGAAGCCAATTTTTAGTGGGTGGCTATTCACACCCCCCTCTCTAGCCATCCCAGATCCAACACCCTCAACTCAGAACATCTGCTATGACATCATTCTATGCATTCCGAGTGATGATAAAATGCTAAAGACGAAGCTCTGCGACCAAGGAAGCTCCAGGAGGAAGTGCGCTGCTCGTCGGAGTTCCAAATTGGATGGGTCTTCGATTTTTGTTTGGTTTGCGTTTACTTTATGCATTTAATTTTCTTTATCTTTTGGTTGTAAAAGTTGCACTATAAGACGGGTTTCTCCGCCTCTGGAAAGTCCGGAAAGGAAACCATAAGTGGACGGGCGCTTCCCGTGCTTAAGCCTTGGACGTACTGACCCTAGGGGGTTGGGAACCAAGTAAAACCTGCGTATACTCTGAGTTGTTTGGTTTTTCGTTCTTTCTATTTTTCGCTGCTACTAACTCTCTGTCTAGAACGAACAAATGAACCTCGAAGTTTACGACAAGTTTACGAAGAAGTTTTAACGAGTCGATATTCACCCCCCTCTATCGACGACACCGGTCCTACAGTTTATGCTTTTTAATTTACTATGTCTTTAATTTTCAATTGTTATTATTATACCTAACTTAAACGTATTGTCACACATCAAAAAGGGAGAGATTGTTGAGGCAATCGACCCAAGTATGATCAAGTTGATAATAGGTTTTGATGTGTGTGTGTCAATATGATTAAGTTAGGTTGTCATGTTGGTTTGATATGTTTTTTTGAGTCATGCAAGACTTGGTGAATCACACATGAAGTACGCATTTGAGGGACGAGAGCCGAAGGAAGAGGACTCCAAGGGAAAGTCGGGGAAGTAGACTTCAAGGGCATACATGAAGGATGGTATGGAGGCAAGCCGTGGGCTTGTGTGCACATCCGAGGGACGAAAGCCAAGGAAGAGAACTTCAAGGGGCAAGCCAAGGGAGCGGACTTCAAGGCATATGCGAAGGGTGGTCTTCGGAGTGAGTTTGAGTGAAAATGTAAGCTGGGTAGTCGACTGCGCATGGGACAGTCGACTGCCAGAACTCACAGAAAGATCAGTTGACTGGTCCAGGACCAGTCGACTGATCAGTTCAAAAATATAGCCGTTGGGCTAGCCACTGGCTGGGCATCAGTCGACTGCCCTTGGGGAGCTGGGATGTTTGTTTAAATAACCCTCTCCACTATTTAAGTAGCAGCTTAAGGCTAAGAGACGATTAGCTCTTAATTGTAAGATCTTTTCTCTAGTGCTCATCTTCCTCCTCAATCCCTAGATTCATCTTGTAAGGAGGAAGAAAAATTGTGAGAGGTTGTTCTCCACTGAGAAGGAGAAAGACTTTGTCACGCCCCCAGAGGCACATGCTTCCTCGAAAATCGGGCAGCATCTCCCCTGTACGGCGGACAATATGGAGCAATAATACATAATATCTCACCACCAATATAGCTCAGCCACAAACGGCTGGCATCACAATAATAAATAAAACACATCCACGCAGTTTATATCGAAACAATATAATAATGGGTGGCTCAGCCACCTTAAACACAGAAGAAAATCACAACCATCAAGAACCCAAAAGTCTCTGTAATAATAATAACAAAAACCAGTCCGAACTGATAAACAAAGGAAATGCAGAAAACTAAGACAATACCGAAATAGAAACCGCTAAACCAAACGACACGGTGAGACTGAGGGACTGGCAACTGGATCATCTCCTGACTCCAAGCAAAACATCTACCTGCTATCTGAAACAACAAAGAAGCAAGCAGGGGTGGTGAGTTCGGGCGGACTCTGCGGGTATATGAGTAGACAAATAAGCATGGCATAATACAAGATAACCAGGTAGAGAATCCAGCACGGTACAGTCCATAAGGAAATATAGAAACCTAATCATGCATAACATATGTAAATCGACATGGTAGAAAGTCCGAATAACGACTAAGCAGGTATAGAACAACTCAGCAACAATATATCAAGATAGACATGCATGTCAAATATATGCAACAATCATAGCTCATATAAGTGCATCAAACACAAACAAATGCATAAAAGAAATACGTATGCACATGATGCAATGACATGTGTCACCCCTGACGCCAGTCAAGCCGTCAACACATCTCATCTGTGTGACCGAGTGGGTAGGGCTGTGACAACTGTACCACTCCAACAACAACAATAATAATACCAAATAAGGCGTGGTTGAGTGGACAGGATGCTGGGGAATCTACACTCCAAACCCATGGTACATCGGGGGAGAGCTATCACAGCTACAATATCCCTAAAAAAAAACAAACAACAGTGAGGGTGAGCCACCAACGGCTCATCCCTCTAAAACAACGGTGAGGGTATCACTGTCTGACATGACAGGACAAACACTCGCACTCTAACCACTACCATGACAACATGTGGTTGAGTGTATCGAGCAACAATATGACTAACGACGGCTTAACTAAATGTAAGCCTAACAGTCGTTAGTATGCAACGTGTAAGTATGGTGCATGATATACGATGCACGAACAACCAGAGAAACCACGATGCAATAAAAATCCAACAAGTAAAACATCCATCGATACAACCAACCAGAAACCGAAAACCAACGATTATGCACCTACACTACTAGGTAGGGTATTTCTAATGCCAACTAAACCTTATTGTGTTTAATGAACTTCTAAGTGCTCGCGTACAAACGGCACTTTACAGAATAGGAAACCAATAGAGGACTGTACGGATACAAACTTGGAATACTCGAAGATCAACGAAGAATAAGTCTCAACGGTGATGTTTAAATAACGACAAAGAACAAGGTCAAGCAACCTATAAGACATAAACTAGCCATGCTTTAAGGTAAAAGAACTACTCGAGTACAAAGGAGAAATACCCGCCTTATAATTGTAGAACGTATACGAACAGAACCTCCCACGATCAACCGTGTGAGGCCAACGTTAAGATCCTGTATCAAGGACACAACTTTAGCTATTTATACAATGATTTACAATAGCTAAATTAACTATTAATCGTAAAAGAATAACCCTAATTATCATGTTCATTTAATTAACTCTAAAATAAATATTAAGTTTCCACTTACTCCGGGTTACCAAGGTTAGGTTCAACTTAGGTTTAGTCTAAGCTCAATCCCCAACTCACAATTACGAATCCAAAAGGCTACTTTGGTACTCACGGCAGCGAGCACTAACTCCAAAATAAAACCATACAACAATACAACCTCACAGTATACGTCAAATTAAGCTACAATACAATATCAGTTCAGCCTAGAACTACTCATCACAGATCCAAAAATCCCAAGGTTTTCCATTACCAAACTAACTCCAATTTACATGCTCAAACACTACATAGTTGATCTCCTCAACGCCAAATCTCATGCTAAGCTCATGGTGACCCAAATCAATATACAACAAGGCAATAACAACCAGTACAAAACAAGGAAACCAAAACAGGGCAATCCCACCCATCATCTACACGGTAGAGATTGGAAATGAACCAAAAACAGATCATACTTGTAGTGAAGCACCGGCGTGGTCATCACTCGCTCAGATCCAGCACAGAAACAGAAACCATGCCCACATAGAGACCTCAATCCAGGCTCAATTCAACTAAGACAAACACTATGCAATCAAATCCTTACCTTGATGGCTACCAGGATATCGCGCGTGGAGCAAACAGGTGGTGGTCGACTGTAGTTTGCGGTCGGGAGAAAGAGGAATCGCGTCGCTGCTCTCGCTAGTGGCCGGAGCAGAGATAACGATCAGCTAGGGTTCGGCGGTGGCTGTTGCGAGGGAGAAGCGACAGCTAGGGCTTCGCGCGAGGGCGCGGTGCTTTGCTCGTGTGCGCCGGAGTAGAATAAGGAGAAGGGAATCGCCATTCGTTTGCTCGGGCGGCGTCGGGCGGTTTCGGCTGGGGCTCGGCTGCGAGGCAGAGAAGAAACGGCAGAGGAGAGGGCGTGGGTGAATGAGGGGAAGTTAGGGTTTTAGAGGTTTTTAAATAACTTAATTTTTGGCTTTTTGCACATAAACCCAACAACTTCGATAAATTCTAACTAGGTCCCTATTTTCGAAATTCTTACCTTTTCAACCCTTTTAAAAATCCGGTATTTAACATTCTCCCCTACTAACAAAAAATTTGGTCCCCAAATTTCACTATCAACCCAAAACAAATACTAACCAACCACCACATGTATCAACACCTCAACTATAATATAAATACGAAATGAAAACCAACCATACGCACCTCAAGTAAACAGATGAGGGTAGCGAGCTTTGATCGTATCCTCGAGCTCCCAAGTAGCTTCCTCATCAGAGTGGTGCTACCAACTAACTTTGACCAACCGAACTGTCTTGTTCTACCAAGGCTTCTTGTGCGCATGGGCATCTCCACATAAGTCGCATTTGACTATAGTGTGATCGACACCTCTGATAAAACATGTGTTGGATCTTGCACTCTACCAACTAAGCTAGATGGGCAACTTCTGCTCCACTCTACTCCAGAATCTACTCCAGAATTTGACACGGTCCAATATAGCGCGGAGCTAGTTTCCCTCTGAGATCGAACCTCTTCACCCCTTTCGTAGGTGATACTGATTGCTCACAAAAGAACTCTAAGGGTCTGTATCTCTCGTGGTTAACCTCAACCATGATACAGAGTCAAATGTGTTATCTACCACATTGGGAACCGTCCAATATCTCTCTAACGGTAGCTACCCAGTTACAAGCAATGACCTACACGTAGATACCCTATAGCTCTTTAATATCTCAGAAAATCGATCCATCGACCTGCTGTGCCTTCTCTCTGGTGAGCGTGTAAACCCGGTCCATCTCTGGAACTGATGGTGGCATCGTCTGAAGAGGCAGTGGCTGATTCATCTGAATTACTGCTGGCTGCATAGTCTGAGGTGTTGGAGCTCCCACCGCCTGCTGAGTCTGATAACTGGTAGCTTCGACCATCTACTAAGAATAGTAAACTGAAGACTAATATGCTAGGTACAACTGATCTCCTGATCTAATCATCATATTTCGGTCCATTCCTAAACTCAAATATAGTTACCCCTACGGTAAAGTGAAGTTGATTCAAGAGGATACACCCAAACAGGTGTTTGGTGCAAGACAAAAGTGACAATAATTTTGACAATAAAGAGTAAAGTCGACATTATATCTCTCCCATTCTCATTCAAATTTCCATTAGGAAATGCACTCTTTAAAACTCGGTCAATAGCAACTCAAACATTCTCTAAGTTATGAGTCTTAACGGAATTCTCAAGCAACAGAGATCCTACAATTTAAATGAGTAATATCATTTAAATAAGAGAGTTAATTCTCACCTCTATCAACATAACTTTTTCCCATCATTTAATAAATTAAATAAGAGAGTTTATTTTTTTTTAATTTTTTTAATTAATTATTTTTATTATATTTTTTATTATTTTATTTTATTTTTTTTGACCAAACGAACTGTATTGTAGCTTGAATCACAGAAAACTCTATTGTATCACTAGATACTCTATAAATAATAATGTCTTAGTAAAATTCCTTTCACACTGTCAGCATGTGTCA
>JAGFNQ010010109.1:0-61807 GCA_024364735.1 Boesenbergia rotunda
TTGCATACTTCAATAATTAGTAACTACTAGTTTAAATATTCATAAACATTAACATTTCATGGAGAAACTACGTAATCAACGCTCTGCAATTGTATGGGCACATACTATCAAAATTAAACACTTTCAAAAACATTGCGAACATTTTTACTGAACTAATATAAACTCGTCAATGAAAAAAGCATAACGATATGCGACACCAATGTAGAAAAAAAACTTAATAATGGAAATATCAAATAAGAACATTGAAGAAAACACAAAAAAAAAAATAGAAACGAATAAAGCGTCCACATAGTATAGGGCACAGAAATGCTAGGTATTGTAATCCGAAATTGAAAGGCATATAAACATATGCAACCAACAAAATTTTACTCACAGAATAAATTCATTCATATAATAATTTAAGATGAAAAAAAACGAATTAGATAAGAGATAAAAGGGATCTGACTTGAGGCAAGGAAAGGAAGCGATGAAAAAACTGTTGTGGCGAAGCAACAACCATGATGCAGACGAGAGGAGATGACTGAGCATGGCGCTTCACGGATTGATACTTGTTTGCCGATGACCGCCTTATTTATAGATAAGTAAGAAGCGGTAAACTTCTAATTTTTACCGCGAAATGCCACTATTGAAAAGTCAAAAATATGTGACAGAATTAATAATGATGTTCACGTCAATCGGCTAATTGATTGCCTAAGACACTCGCGATCTCTGTCAGATCGCGTGCAAATCAAGCTACCAAACGAAAAAATCCAATTCATTCATAAAATTAATAAAGAAAAATAATTAAAAGTGATAAGAGATAAGGAATGGCACTGATGACAACTTTTGTTTAGGCAAAATATGTGGCAGCAGTGATAATAAAGCGCGCGTTAATCGAGCGCCGATGTGATTGAGGTGATTGATTGACCAATACAGCCGTCCTCGGTTTGCGTGCATATCAAGTTATCAGAATAACTGAGAGGACATGTATTACAGAAAAAAATATATAATCTAAAACTTTTATTAATAAATATAATCGATTTTTAAATATGTAATAAAAAAGATATTAGCTATTTCTAATTCCAAATCTTTTAAAAACATTCAAATTTAACTCCACTAGAAAATAATCACAAATAACGTAAAATTTAACTAATAAAATTAAACAAGAAAATTTTAAACAATACTTTTAGAGTGCTAAAGTAAATGTTATTCATTTCAAATTTATTAAATAAAAATATGTGTATATTGATTGTTTAAAATTAAATGTAACACACATTTTTTCTATAATAATTTATTTTAAAATACTTATCTTATCGTATTACACTATTTAATTAAAAATCTAAACGGTTTATTAATTAATTGGTGAATGATTAAATAAAATTTAACATTAAATTTTATTAATATTTTTTTATATTGAAAAAATTTATTTTAAAGTTTATTAATAATTTGAATTTTTTATTATTTAAATTCTAACATTCAGAAAATATAATCACACTTGAAAAATAAAAATTTTAAAAATCTAAATATTAATATTAATATTAAAAAAATGCAAATCTTCATCTAAAATTAAAAATTTTAAAAATAATTTATTAAATTTAAGAATATTTATTTTTAAATTTTTAAAATCAAATTTTTAATTTTAGAGTGACATAAATTCTGATATTTATCGTAAAAAATATATATTTATATTTTAATAAAATGATCATGAGATTGATTAAATAATTTATTTATTTATTTCATTTTCATACAAGTAACTGTTTCGGTCAATTTTGATATTTATACATATTAACATTATATTTGAAAATAAAATCTGAAAATTAATGGCATTGGAATTTAATGGTGTCGGGCGGGAGTGAACCAATCCTACTTATGCTGCTCAAATTCCCTATAAGTCAATTCAGCGATGTTTTGCCAAATAGGTAGATGGTAGACTTCCTACTCAAACGGATGTGCTTTTCCTACGCAAAATTCGATCATGTCCGACGGAAACCGACAGAAACCACCGAAAAAAAAGGGAAAACGAGGAAACTCTACCTTGCGATTGAAAGTTCGAGAGGGCGTCACGATAGGAGGGATGTGGGAGGAGGGTGGAGAGGAAGAAGGGGATAAGAAGGGGGCGACGAGACGAGTGGGTGCATGGGGAAGAGTCGAAGACTCGAAATCCGACGCCGCGGAGACGAAGTCGAAGCGAAGGGATTTGGGAGCGAGCGGTCTTATACTCGTCCACGTCACCAATCCTTGTGATCTTCGCTCATTAGAGTTCATTGTGTTTTTGCCGTCTTCAGTCTTCCATTTCCCAGCTGCTTCCGGTGGGGCCCATGTTGTTCTTGCTCTCTATTAGGGGTACGTTGTGAAGTCTTTCTGTCGCGATATCTTTTCAGCTTGGTTTAGTTATTTTTGTGGATGTGACTACAGAGTTCGTTCTTAGCCGTAGCAGTGATTGTTGGGAGAGCTTTAGACCGTCGGATGTTGAATCATAAATGAGCACGTGCTCGGCAAATCTGCGCTTCTGAAACGGGGGTAGTAATTCCTAATGTGTAACTGTCATACTTTATCCTCTATTTTACCTGTCGTATTTATCGACGACGATCGACGAATCGTCCAATTATTAATCGGATATCACCGACGACCGCACCAAATAAAACTATATTTATGGCCTTCTCGACTTTGAAATGAAGTCCTCTCTGCCTATATGAATTTATTGAAAGTCTTATAGCTTCTATTTGTTATTTAGACGTTGTACTTGGAGGTAAACTCATATTCCCAAAGTGAATTTGTAAATTTGGCTTATTTTGAAAAGTTTTGCTTGCATGTCTTATAAAGATATATATTGCTTTATGTTGTATTGGTAACAAGTATTTACTTTGTCTTTTGACATATGTCCAGTGTATTCTTAGTGTATTGAGGTATCCTTGTATTAAGATTTGGTTTTCCTAAGCTCTAGGGTTGTCGTTTCCCAAGGATTTGTTCTTGGATGTCTCATAATTCTTGCAGAATCTATAAATTTTATTTACTATTATTTGTTCTATTTCTCGTATAGTCATTGTAATATACTGAGAAGTTCAGAAATTTATTGTAGTATATTTAAAACATAATTAATATGTTCTAAAGTATTATTTTCATCATTATTCCTCTTTGTAATAATAAGTTTTTGTTTTTTCCTTAGAGTATAATGGGATTAAATACTCTAGTTGGTTTTATATTATGGATTACAGTTTCAACTATTCCTAATCCGAAAACCGGATCTTAGTTACTCACGTGAGTATTGTTTGTTTTGAATTAGAATTTTAGATTTTTTTTTTTATCAAAACTTGCTCTAATACCATCCGGATGAAAACTTGCTCAAATTTGTAGATAGGCACGTCGACGAAAAAAAAATCTGCTCAAAATTACAATACAGCTATTTACATTTCGGATTACATCTAGATATTGACGATATTGGTCCGCCACGTGATTATATATTAAACAAATCATACTGTTTACAAATAATAATTACGAATTTAATCATAATATTACTATTTGATTAATCTAGATTTGATTAAAAAAATATTGTCTGCATTTTATTTTCTAATCTTAAATGGATACTTTTTAAAATTTTAGATTGGTCCTGCAATGTTCGTCCTTGAGAAGAGATTGTAAAATTCAAAAATATAAATATATGAAAATTTACTTTTAAAATGGTCCAGGCATATCAAAATAAATATTGATTATTATTTATTAATCTCTATATATTTATTGATAAAGAGAATTTGTTCACGAACTTCTTATGATCACTAGAATTTCTATTTTTTATTTACGAAATTAAAGAGAAAAAAATTTAATTTAGGCATTATCAAATAAGGTTAAGGATTCGATTCGAATTCTAGGTTGACTAATCCTGGTCAAAGAATAGAATTCAAAGAAGCTTCTGGTGTGTGCGCGCGTGCGTCTGAACTCGTTCATATCCAAAAAGTCAATAAATCAATCATGACCAAATTTAATTTAATTAATCATGCAAGCCAGTTGATCTATATTATAAAAGTATTTAATTTCTTTATTTTCATTTTATATAAGTATTATTTTACCTCTCAGATTTAGTGCCAGGCAAGGACCACATGATTTTAACAAACAGTTCAAATTGCATTGTCCATATTATACCAAACCAAAGCAAGGATGAACCACATAAATTAAAACCGGGACGATAGTTGAGTATTAAACTGCGACAGCCTAGAGATAATTTGACATCCTTTCACTACATTAATACCAAAAAAAAAAAGCAATCAATGTAAGATTGGATGCACGATGAAATTGATAATTTTGAAAGTACATTAATTTTGAAAATTAAAAAAAAACGAAGGGCCAAAGTGAAACTATCCCAAGACGACCATCGCCGTCGCACCTGCTGACCTGAAACCGCGTTTTTTATCTCTGCCTACACGCTGTTTATCCAATTGAATTATTCATATATTTTCGGTCAAAAAATCATTTTAATTAATTAATTAATTAATTCAATTATATAAATATCCAATTGAATTGAATACAACTATCAAAACCAAGCCTCACTATATATATAAACAAACATTCTGAGACCTTGGAGGCCAGGTCTCAAATTCCAGTCGTTGAAGATTGAGTTGGAGGAGTGATATGGACAATGGAGATGAGCACTGGACGGTGATCCAAGACATCAGTCGAGCTCAGGAGCTGACGGGCAAGCTTCAGGCCGTGCTGCTGCCGATGCTTCCAGACTCCGGCGGCTGGTCGGAGTTGGCCAGAGACCACACGAGAGAGATGATCAGATGCTACGCCTCCGCCATCGACAGGCTCAGGGCTTGCGTCTCTCCGGCGTCGCAGTTCGACACCAACTCCTATAACAACGATCAGAGTCGAAGCTCCGACGAGAAGGGTAGGAAGAAGCAGCTGAAGCTGGAGGGTGGCTATACAAGCTGGCTCCCTAAAGATACCAAAAGAAGGTAATTAAGTAGGTTTGGTGTTCCTAAAAATAGCTATCTAGTTATTTGGGAACCATAGGCAATCTATTAGATGAAATTAAAATCTACTGTTAATTAGTTTCTCAATATAGAAGGTAAAATATGGGAATCCATTTTTTTTTTAATCTCATCTCATATATCTCAGTTGGGCATGTGTATTATCAAATCAGCGATTTTAATTAGCCTTTCCTTGCATTAATTCTTTGCATACTTGTTATTATTATTATTTAATTTTATTAATTAATTAACCACCCAAATGATCTGGGTTTAATTAATCTATTCGCGCAGGAAGCAGCAGGATAATTCTTATTCGATAGTTACATCAATCCCCTTTGAAGATGGACATCTATGGAGGAAATATGGGCAGAAACCCATCCAAGGCTGCAAACATCAAAGGTTCGATCGTCGACATACACACAATATATACTTTAGTTTCAATAGTGTACCAATTCTTAACTTGTGGTCGGCTATAGGAGCTACTTCAAGTGCACATATAGCAAAGAACAAGGTTGTCGTGCAAGGAAGACTGTGCAACAAGAAGATACTAATGTGTATCCCCCAAAGTATCGAGTTGTTTATGCGATGTCGCACACCTGTTGTAGAAGCACTGCAGTGATCAGTTTGCCCTTTGTGTTGGATTCTGTACTTCCCAACAATAACTGGCTACCTCTTCTTGATACCTCCCCCGACATCAATAATATAGTCCAGCAGCAGCAACACGGTGACCTTTATGTTCCTCCTAAAAACGAACTTGTAGGGGGGATCATGCATCCTTCAACTTCGATAACATATGACAAAACAGATGCAGATACAGATGTAGATGCGATGGTGTTGAAATTACTGATATCACCTGAATTAATATTGGATGCATTTTATGAGGCAATTATGGACAACATGCATGCTTCAGGAGGATCACAAGAAGCAAGTTTAATTTTCTAGTTACTCAAAGGGCAAGTTAATTTAGTCCATCTCATAAAAATTAGATGATATATATATATAGAGAGAGAAAAAAGAGATTGTTCTCCTTATTAGCTTTTTTGCAATCTCAGCTTCAAAATCTTCACATTCGTCTCTCTCACGCAATATTTACTCTTAATAACTTAAATGATTACATTTACTTGATTAGCATCGTAAATTAATATCGAGAATTGCTTCCTTCCCGTCCAAATAGTTAATACGTTATAATCCGAGTTCATATTAATCCAACTTCATTTATTTTATCTTTAAATATTTTATATTAATTCATTATAGTTTTTATAGGATTGTTTTATGTGTCTTGGATTATTAAAAAATCATAGTATAATTATAAGTGAAGACAAAAAATTTATAACTGTTGTATCAATGTAAATTAGCATATTGTATCTTATTTAATTTCTCGCTCATTTTCTTAAATTTGGGTATATTAGATGGGCTATAGATTATAAGTTATTGAAATATCCAATAAATTTTATTTTTTAGGATCTATAAAAATATAATAACATCTGATTTATTATTATTATTTAACTGTTAAAAATTAAAATTATATTAATTTTTAAATTATTCAAGCAATTAATACATGATATTCTTCCAAATAAACTTAATTAGGTTAATGCTTTAAATTATTTTTAAAAAATTTATTTTATTAAAACTATAAAAATATAAATGGAGAATAGATTAAATTTTTTTCTTTTTAAAGGAACAAAAAAATAATTCCATTCATCTCAAATGATTTAATATAGATCTCATAATAAAATATAGATGAATAAATTAAGCAAACACCAAGTCTCCGCGCCAAAAAAAGTAATTCTTCTCTCCATTTTTTTTTTAGTCGTGATTTGCAACGCGAAAACGTTTCGCGAAACACTCAGCGAGACAGTCAGCAAACCCATGTGGCTGACAAACCATCGCTCGAAACGCTTAGCAAACCCACGCTGGCGTCGGCGCAAGATAAACCCTAAAGCGAAATGAAGTCGATCACCTCACCACCCATTCTACTTTCCCTACCCTTTCTCGCGTGAGCGCAAGGGTCGAAGCCGCGATCGCTTCAGCACCTCCTCCCCTTTCCCTCCCCTTTTCTCGCGTGAGGGCAAGGATTGAAGCCGCGATCACTTCACCACCCCCCCCCCCCTTCAAGTTCCACGATTACACCCTGAGATCCCCATAAAATGAAGGCATGAAGCCCAGCGCCTCTAGCCTTCACCTCCAGCACCTCCAGCCTCCAAGTTCCAGCCTCCGCCTCCAACCTTCGCCTCCAGCCCAGCGTCTCTAGCCTTCGCCTCCAGCCTGAATTCAAAAGGTTCACTCATTCTACATGTTCATGTTTTGGATCTTTAGCCACCTTTAAATGAGTTTAAGCATTGCTGATCCAACACCTTTAAATGAGTTGCTTGTTGGGTTTTTTTTGCTAGAATGAGTTTAAGCATTGATGAATTGTTTAAGCTAGAATGAGTTTAAGCATTAAATGAGTTGCATGTTGGGTTTTTATTGCTAGAATGAGTTGCTTAAATGAGTTTAAGTATTGATGAAGATACTAGAATGAGTTATTAAGAGCAACTAAAACTACTGAAATAATCTTTCTGCCCCCTCTTATTAAAAGGAAAATTATTGTATTGGTAAGTTTGCAATATTTTATGAATTGGAGTGTTGGGCTATTAGGGTAAGAAAAGATAGGATGTCCCTTCAGTCAGGACCCCTTCTGTCGGGACCTCCTTGAACTGCACCGGGGGGAAGGACTGCGGGGAAGCCTCCAACGCCGCATCCAACTTCTTCCGAAGGCGATTCAGCCTCATCCGCTGCTGGACACGCAACGCCTCTTTGCCCTTCAAGCCCTCAGCAGGGTCAGGGCGAGGGGAACCAGGAGCTGTGTCAGTCGACACCAGAGTGGCGGGCGGAGAGAGGTGAGGGGTCAGAGGAAGATCAAAAAGTTTGAAGATGATATACGCCCCTCCCATCTAGGCGAATGCATTAGGAGCCATCTGGTGAAGGGGAATATCAAAATAAGAGGCTATGTTTGTGAAAAAAAAAGAGAGATAGGGAAACGAAGCCCTAACTCCATCTACGCGGTTCGGAGATGAAAACTCCTACTCCACCACAGTCTGTGAGGTGGACGATCCCTTGATCATTCGGCGGATCACTCCCCGGATGCCCTCCAGCTAACTCGTGTAGCTCCTTGTGGTGGAGAAACCTCGCCACAATCACAAGCACACCTCTGAGTACAAAGACTACTATTTGGCTCTTAACGAAAGCCAAATTCGTCAAAGGTTCCAGCTGAAACGAAGCCTTTTAAATAAGACTTAAAGCTAAACCCAACCGCTACTAGTCGACTGGTCAATTACCAGTCGACTGGTCCCACTCAACTAGCTAGCCAATGACTCTCTCAACAGCTAGTTTTTGGGTTTACCAGTCGACTGCTCGACTGATCCAGGGTCTAAAACTTTTTGTGAGTTTCGAGTCTTGCTGGTAGTCGATTGCCTTTCTCCCAGTCGACTGCCCAGCTTTTACAATCACTCTTCCTCACTCCAACGACCCTCCTTTACGTGTGCTTTCAAGTCCACTCCCTTGGCTTGCCCCTTGAAGTCCTCTTCCTCCGGCTATTGTCTCTCGGATGCGCACTCAAGCCTCCCCTTGGCTTACCTCCATGCCACCCTTCACGTGTGCCCTTTGAAGTCCACTTCCCGACTTGCCCTTGGAATCCTCTTCCCTCGGCTCTCGTCCTTTCATGATTTAGCTGACTCTTCACTAGTAGCCTTGTAGCCTTGATTGTTGCCTTCGCACCCTCTTCGTCTTTGGCTCCCGTCCCTCGGATGCACACAAGCCTCCAGCTTGCCACCATGTCAACCTTCACGCATGCCTCGAAGTCCACGCTCTTCGGCTCATCATCCCTGCTATCCATGTCCCTCGGGTGCACACAAGCATCCAGCTTGTCTCCATGCCACCCTTCATCATATCGAAGCCGTCCAGCTAAGTCAATATGTGTAACCTGCACACTCAAATACACATATTAAATTGCAAAGGTAAACCTAACTTAAACCCTTTGCCCAAATATCAAAACACATGGTCACTCTGGGCTATAGATTGCCCCAACACATACCACTCCGCGCAGTAGCTTTCCATGATCCCTAAGGAAGAAGACAAGAGAGAAGACAAGCTACTCACACGCAGAGGATGCTTCACAAGGAAAGAAGACGAAGGACACCCAGTCGCCGAGTCAAAAGTGGGGCCTAATGCCTGCGCCTTCCCCTTTTATACTCAAGCGGGCGCTTGCCTAGACACAAGGGGGAAGAAACACGTGGAAAGTGAGAAACCGCTGCGTCCAGGCAGTCGCTCGTCGCCTGCCAGCCATGGGGGCGCACATCCCAATAACTCATGGAGATGGCCGTTGGAGCACGTGGCCAGGAGGCATTTGCTAGGGTACCCTGTCGCCCTTGAGAAAGAGACAGGCGCCTTTTTAGCGAAAGGACAACCGTCATCCCAATCCCTCTGGAATCGGAGTAGCCTTTTTTGAAAAAGAGGAGACCATAAAGGGGGATTTCTCGAAACTCAGGATAAAGATTACAACCCAAAGACCCCTGATAACCACGGGGGTTGTAAGGAAGGCAAAGGCCCGCGACTTCTTCATTTGTACACTAGTCCGATCAGTCAGTCACACTTCTTTCGATTAGACTTGAAGGGAGAGACTTGTGATAGGGTTGAATAACCCGTGGCCGACAAGAAGGATGGAGAAGTCGTATGGTGCGACCCGACGGATCGAAGCAACCTTCTTTCCTGGGCCCCAAGAACCCCCTTATAAGGCGTGCCCAGGAAGGCCAGAATGAAGATCCCTCGCGGGAGTTACCCGGGAGGTAAGGCCTCGAAAACACCTCGGGAGCTATGACACCTTAAGACCCCGAGCCCACCTCGGGAGGTAGAGTCCTCGCAATAACCGACCTCAGACACTGACCCCCCCCCCCCCCCCGCGGTACAGATAAGCACCCCCGTTGAAAAAGGTCTTCACGACCCCCGAATGTTGCAACGAGCAGAAGCTGATAACGGCGCAAACCATTTCAAAGGATATCCTGTAATCACCGAAAGAACGGGGGAAAACGTGACTTAATTAACGGAGACGTGGCACCGATCGAGAGGCCACGTCTAGCCTGCCGCCAGCGGTATAAAAGGTAGCCCAACCTCTCCTGTAAGGGGGTTATGCTCGCTCATTCTACGTACTGTCTTTCTTTCTCATTACCATTACTCTTCGAACGACGTACTAACTTGAGCGTCGGAGTGGACTCCGCCAGACCCCTGTCGGCGTGTCCCCTAATGCTTGTATTAACTTCGCAGGACCCCAAGTTCCTCCCCGATGCAACAACTTCCACACGGGCAGAACCTCGGTGACTGACCATCGTCGTCGACTCCTTCCGGAACATAGATCTTGATTTTCCTCCCGCAATTGATGTACCTTACTAGATAAGGAGGAGGAATTCAGACGCCCCCTAACCCCTAGTTCTCTCATCCGATCGTATACAAATTTAGCCTGAGAGCTGAGGTCGTATAGGGCGAAAGTTGGAAGATACCTGATGACCATCTGGGAGAAAGTTGTAGGAGAAATATTATGTAAAATACAATTAAAATTATATATATATATATATATATATATATATATATATATATAAGTGTTTCAAAATGAAAACAACTATATGAAAAATTTTGGAATAATATTCTGGAATTTTTAAAAATATTTGCAGAGGTTAGATATGAATTATTTGAAGAAAGATTTAATTTATAGAATTTATTTTATTTATATATATTTCCTTTTATTTTTCCCCCTTAGTTTCCTCCCGTATCTCTCTCTCTCACGCCCAAGCCCTAAATCTCACTGCCGACGCAACCTTCCCTCGCCCGATTCCCTCTCCCTCTCCCTCTCTCCTCCCGATCGCAACCCTCTTCATCGCCGGCGCCGATCCGCCCTGTTCCACCTCAATCGACGCCGATCTCCTGTCGTGCCTCTGCCCTTTTCTCACGAGCTATCGTCCGCGCGAGCAGCCGGGGCCGGCAGCCACCGTCGCGCGAGCAGCCGAGGCCGGCAGCCGGCGCCCCGCAGCCATCTCTTCGCGACATCCCCTCTTCGTCGCACGAGAAAGAACCACCGCGTTATTTTCTATTGTATCTCCCCCAAGCTATTGAACCTTTCCCAAATCTCTGAACCTAGAACCACAACAATCTTCAAAAGATTTACTATGGCTTCCGCTGCTTGCAATATTGGGAGTTCATTGAGGTTTCCCATCAGAGAATCTGGCCGGCATCTTTTTTGCGGCGGTTCAACTTCTTCTCTCTGCTTTCGGAGTTATCGGCCTTGGGGTGCGATATTTGCCTCCACCTGCTGTGCTTCGGGATCACCTACATCGTTGCCTCGGTGGAACTTCGTCGTTAGGTCTTCGGTTGGCGATGAATCTGATGATATTACCCGCGGTGGCAAAGGAAGCTCGAATTGTATCGGTGAGAAACTGCAATTTTTTCCCCTTTGGATCGATTGCTTGTGGTTTTTCTGACGATATGGTTTTTAGAACAACCTTTCGATGCTATCGGAAGCTGTGGAATATATGAAACGAGGTTAATTTGTTACATTGGCAATGCATTTGAGTTTTAAGGAAAATTTATTGCTTAGTGAACTGGTCCTAATATCAAAATTTTCCTCGGCTACTAACTGTACCAGCCAAACTCGCTTCTCTGGAATATCTTATAAGACTTTGGTTTTCACTTCATTATCTTTAAGTTACTTAACGCCAACACGTTATAGTTTTGCTTAGATGATCAGTCGAGTCAAACAATTTCAAAATCACATTTATAACCAGATGTAGTGCTTCCGACCATGTAGTTCTAGTGCCTACGACAAGTATGCCCATTTGATGCCATTTATACCACAAATTTTGTAGACGTAATTCTTGCAGTTATTACTAAGCAATCAATGAATTTTCAGCAAAGAGCTATCTCTGTCTGGGACTAAAATGAGCAAATCATTAAGGAAGATATAGCAAAGAGCCACTGCTGGTTTTTTTGAATTTATGTTGAAGCATGCATTATCGCATCTGTCTGGGACTAAAATGAGCAAATCATTAAGGAAGATATAGCAAAGAGCCACTGCTGGTTTTTTTGAATTTATGTTGAAGCATGCATTATCGCATTCATGTTATTTTATTCATACACATAGCATTTATCTTGCTTTATATTTCAGAAGTTTGAATCTTAATTTTATATTTCTCGGTTAGAGGATAGAGTGGTGGTTCTTGTCATTGGTGGCGGTGGAAGGGAACATGCACTTTGCTATGCCTTGCAGCGATCTCCATCCTGTGATGTAGTTTTCTGTGCCCCAGGTAATGCTGGAATTTCTCAGTCTGGGAATGCCACCTGCATACCAGACCTAAACATTCTTGATAGCAAAGCAGTGATCTCCTTTTGCCAAACGTGGGGTGTTGGATTGGTGGTTGTTGGTCCTGAAGCTCCTCTAGTGGCTGGTCTTGCTGATGATCTTGTCAAGGCTGGGATCCCTACTTTTGGCCCATCAGCAAAAGCTGCGGCACTAGAAGGATCGAAAGATTTCATGAAGAAGTTATGTGATAAATATGACATTCCTACGGCAAAGGTTTGCTAACCATTTTTTCTCACATGGTTATGAAAATCCTAATTTGTTAATTTGTAATTTTCTCATTTGATGTTCCCTATGTTCATTTTTTTAAAATTATCTAAATACATCTCTGTATGTCATGTGGTAAATTTGCATTGCGGGTAGGACAGAATTATTATATAGAGCTGATTTTAAGTTTTTAAACTGTTATGCCTGTGTTTCTAATTTCGTCAAAAAAGAAGATCAAGCAATTATTTTTCTGTTGAAATAAAAGCAAGGAATTTCTCTCATCTTTGGTGAGAATTAGTGTCTATGCCAATTTAGATCTTTCTACCTGCTGATTTTTGTAATTAACATGTTTGCTCATCCATGCAGTATCAAACTTTTATCAATCCTTCCTTTGCAAAACAATATGTAAAGGAGCAAGGTGCACCTATTGTTGTGAAGGCAGATGGGTTGGCTGCTGGGAAGGGAGTGGTTGTGGCCATGAGTTTAGAGGAGGCATATGAAGCCATCGATTCTATGCTTGTTGATGGTGCATTTGGTTCTGCTGGTTCACAAGTTATCATAGAAGAATTTCTTGAAGGTGAGGAAGCTTCTTTCTTTGCGCTTGTAGATGGTGAGACTGCCATACCTCTTGAATCTGCCCAGGATCACAAAAGGGTTGGAGATGGTGATACTGGACCAAATACAGGTGGAATGGGTGCATACTCCCTTGCACCAATACTCACAAAAGAGCTCGAGTCTGTTGTTATGGATTCAATAATCCTTCCAACAGTGAAGGGAATGGGAGCCGAGGGTCACAAATTTATTGGGGTACTTTATGCTGGACTCATGATCGAGAAAAAAACAGGAATGCCTAAACTCATCGAGTACAATGTGCGGTTTGGGGATCCAGAATGTCAGGTTTGTGTCGTTGTATTTGAAGCAAAATATTTACGAAAACATTTTTGTCATATAAACTTCAATAGTTTTGATATCCTAGGCCATCTTATAAGGAGTTCAGATCCTCTGTCTCCAAATTTTGGTGTCCCCGTGTCCCACAATCGCCATTCCTCATCGGCAGCACGTCCGATCGGCAATCAGACACCGTCGGTGGCCTCCGACCACCACTCCGAATCAAACTATACCCCCGGGAGGGAGGGGGCACGGTCAACCAATCAGCGATCGCGGCTATTGCTGGTGAGATCATAATTGTTGGCGATCTGGACGAGTTCACCATCCCCCAGGGTATAGTTTGATTCGGGGCGGCGACCGGAGGCCGCTAGCGATGTCTGATTGCCGATCGGACTTGCCGTCGGTGAGGAATGGCGATTGTGGGACATGGGGACACCAAAAAAGTGGGATAGAATACCCCCACTGTCTTATAAGAGTTATATTGGGCGATGGCTGGCACACGTTAGCGTTCTCTTTCCTACATCATGCGTTCTCTTTCTCTTGCATGCAGAGAATGATGCAGGAAAGAGAATGTCTCTGCATGCAGGAAAGAAAGCGCATGATGCAGGAAAGAGAACGCTAACGTAAGCTGGCCATATCAGTCGTCGTCCACTATTGCCCTTATAAGGTCGCCCAGCTCTACCCATCCATATTATATTAGAATGAGATCATTGCTAAGGTGTTGAACTCTATTTATTTTTTAAAGACTTGAGATGGCTGAAACCATGTTTTGGCAACTAAACATAACTAATAGTTTGATGACATGCCATTTTATAAGGTTCATTTCCTATGATATTTCGTTGGCTATATTGGTTCATGAGCTAACACGTCACATCCATTTTTTTTTTGTATTTTTTTTTTGATAAACAGGTTTTAATGATGCGTTTGGAGTCTGATCTGGCACAAGTTTTACTTGCAGCTTGCGGAGGAGAATTGAGCAGTGTTTCATTAAAGTGGTCACCTGGATCAGCAATGGTGGTGGTAATGGCTAGCAACGGTTATCCTGGATCCTACAAGAAGGGAACCAAGATAAGAAACCTTGAAGAGGCAGAAATGCTTTCATCTGCAGTTAAGATCTTTCACGCAGGCACTGATGTCGACCCAGATGGCACTTTCATTGCTGTTGGTGGTCGTGTCCTTGGGGTTACCGACAGGGGCAAAGATATAGAAGAAGCTAGAGAAAGAGTTTACGATGCTGTTGAGGCAGTGGATTGGCCTGAAGGATTCTTCCGCCGTGACATTGGCTGGAGAGCACTTCAGGTCAAGCAATTAACCAACAATCTGTGATAGGGTTTTCCTATACATTGATAGATCAAACCTTTTAGCCTTACAGAAGAATTTTTAAATAAGTTATATTCTGACTTCTCTGTTTTTTGGAAGGTTCGATGCATCTCTAATGTTGAATTATCCCGTATATTTTAAATATAAAGGTGGTTGTGATTTTATTCGATCGAAGTTTCTTCGTGTAGATGGGAAAACTAATAAAAATTGATGTGTGAGATGTAAAATGAAATTTTCTCTTGGATTTTTATAGCCATTTTGACTTGATCCATTTTCACCGTCCATTGAGTATTTATCATAATTTTATATGTTGACTGGTAATTTAAGGCAATCATCCTTTATTATTCGGGCTTTGGATTTGTCATGAAGGGTCCATAAATAAAAATCGAAGGCTGTAAATTGATGTGCCAGTCCTTTCCAATTGGTATCCTGTCGCTTTGGCTGCCAGGATGTGAGAAGGAATCGTGGATGAGTACATTTGGTATTGAATGCAGATCCCGGAGATGGAACGGCTTCTACAGCAAACCTGGCCGGACTTGTATTGGGCCCTTAGGTGTGTCCCAATCAGAGTCATTTCGCCTTCCTCTTTTCAGATAAAAATGCTCTTTTTCTAGCCTTTTGAGATTGCCAACTTGGATCGATCATGATTTACGGTCAATTCAACAGCCTCCTAAAAGCTGAGTTGCCCTTCATGATTTATAACCAACCTTTTCTAATTTCTCTCTAAGATACGGTGCATCGTATTGTTCTATCCCAAAAAACTTGTAGCTGCAGAGATCTAATAGCAGTTTATTATACAGCCAAGATACTGTGCCTTTGTTAGTTTAAATAAGTTGTTGTTTCATGACAAATATCAAAAGTTCTTACTGGCAAGATTTGAATTTGAGTGAATTGACTTAGAGATTTGAATTTGTTAGGGAGTTTAAACAGGAGAATGCTAGAAAGCTGCAACGACTATTTGACGATGCTTCACTCCATTCTTAAATTTCCTTCACCCGATTTGTTCTCAAATTCTCGTCAAAGTGTTAAAAGCCACATTGCAACCGTAATGCCTTTTGTTACTTTTTTGCATATCTAAGCATGCCAAGTAGCTCTTTAAACTTGGATCGGAGAGCTTTGGGGAAGATTTTGCAAATCACTCATATTTCATTCAATTGGTCTGCCGTAGATTCTTTGTTGTTAGCAAATGTGTAGTCTTTAACTTAATTTGCTGTAGGCGTACATTGCCTTAGGTTGGAGGAGCTGCTAAAATGTAATAGGGCATGAAAGACAGTGCTAGGCTTCAACTGGATTTCTTTCTTCTGCCAATATGAAGTTTATAGATACCCACCCATCCACCCATGCTCACAATTTGATAAAAGCTGAATAACCAAGGCTGCAATAATATATAGTTCAAGCATCAAAAAAATATGTGATTCACATGTACTCAATTTCTGGTGATTTTTTTTCCTGAGATATTCTCTTTTTTTTTCTGTTGATTTTTGACTTTGCAACAAGTCATGTAGAAACATATATAATTATACACATGCGCACAATTAGATAAAAATTGAATAACCAATGCTACAGTAGTTCATGCATCAAAAAATGCAAATTGAATAACCAATGCTACAGTAGTTCATGCATCAAAAAATGCTATTCACATGTTCTCAGTTTCTGTTGATGTTCTCCTGAGATATTTTTTTTTATTTATTTATTTTGAGTTAGTAAGAAGTTATGTAGTACTTGACCCTTCGTTGTTTTGATTTTCTTTTTCACAAGAAGCCATATAGAATTTGACCTTTATTCTTTGTTTGAATTCTGGGAGCCAGTTAATTTTGCATGTAAGATTTTTCACACGCAAAGTTTAAAGATTAAATTTCCCTTGGAACGAAAATTCAACCATGGATGGTAAGGAAAAACTTATACTACCAAAACAAATACCCGAAAAACCTAATGCTTCTTTTTTTGGTTCGATTTTTCAATGACATACTAAGATATTCTTTTCAGAGATGAAATGGAGTCTGCTGTCAAAGCTAGAGACTGTTGCAGAGTGCATTCCCAGCATCCTTTCTGAGCATGTTACATGTCAAGCACCCACCCTCCAAAAGAATCAGGAAAGTTGCTCAATCAGCCTCTGCTGAGAAAGCAAAAATCCCCATATGGCAGAAGTAACAAAAGGGAGTCGACTAACACCAATTCACACAATTGTGATACTTTGAGTCTCCACATTTGTGGGGATGACCATGAATTTTGCATCTGTTATCCAGAAGGCTCTGCTGTTATCATGTTGCCGGCAAGTGACATTCTAGTTACAATGGTAAAACACTCCAGGTGATTATTTGTATTAGCAACAAGATGTTCAACTTTTCAGTAAGAAAATCATTATTGTTACTTACTGAGCTGACACTAAACATGCATGAAATAATATAACCAAAGTTGGTTAAAGATTTTTTTTTCCCTTTCTTCTGTGATGCAGGAATGGTGCAATGGAGAGCTAAAGAATGCCTCGGCGGAAGCACTTTTTCAGCCAGCCGGTAATTCCTTTGCTTCATTCTCCCTTGAGTACATGTGCTTTGCTTCATGAGCGAGATGATGAAACTAGGACTATCTTTAACCGATCAGTTGTTAATGGCGCTTGTTATTGTACAACCTCTGGACATACCATAGTTAACGTGTGTTTTTAAAAGTAGAAAATTGACTTTTTCCCACCTCCGGCTTCATATCACGGAGCAGCTAGCTAGAAAGGTTTCTTTGTGTTACTTATCCTTGACGACTCATAAGTTTTGCAGTGTCAACAGAATCCAGTCGGGTTATGTTTTTTACATGATTCCTTGTGGGATTTGGTTTTGTGCTGCAGGCCACATTTAGTCTATGTTTACATGAATACAGTGAAATTCTTTGTTTCATTCAGTGACCCTTCTTCTCCAAGCACTAATCTCTAGGATGCTTAGAGTCCTCAATTATTATTAATTCATTGCTGGTATTCAGATGTGAGATGCCGATAAAAACTTTGATATCTTAGGATAGACAAGTGGCCAGAGAAATCAAGATTTCATCCCAGAGAATCACTCTTGCAAGAGGAATTTGATTGGGCGGAAAGGAGAGGACCAGAGTCGTCGATTGTCAGAGATGAGCAATAAACGATGGTTGAGATTAAATCTTGATGATCAGACGGTTGAAAACAGAAATATTAAGGACGATAGAAGAAGAGACTCTCCTTCCATATGATGCTCATTCCCAATCAATTGAAGCAGTTCCCATATCTATTTGGAAGGGAGTTAAATCGAAAGTACAAAGTAGTTATTATTTAATTTTTGCCATATTAGTTTTGAAATTATATAAGGTAGGTATTCATTCGTTTAAGAATAAGTGGGATGCTAAAGTAAATCCAGCTAGCTAGTTTGGAATTTTGAAAATGCTACCCAGCTTTAACAGATTTTTTTAAATACCCAAGTTTGAAATCAAGAAGCACGACGGAAGAAAACCCTACCTATTATCTGCTTTAGTTGAGTTGCGCCCAGGGCGTATCATCGACAGTGGACATATGATATTTTTGGCGTAGTCTCCCTCTCCCTCTCCCTCTCCCTCTCCCTCTCCCCCTGCAATGCCTGCGATGGCCTCCGCTTCGTCGTCTAGGCCGCCTGCAGCGGCAGCCACAAGAGCAGTTATCCCTTCGGGACCTGCAGCGAATGCAACCAAAACGGTCTCGTCCGTTGCCCCGGCTGCTGCCATGTCATGGTTCTCTTACCTGAATCTCATTACTCCATTTTTCCTTCCTTGTTTCTTTTTCACATCAATGGAAATGGGAACGGGCCGACACAGCTGGGAACTCGAAATCGAGCTCTGTCAGTTGGCACGGTCTCAGAATTTCGAGCTCTACGTTTCTTACAGAGGGGGTTTACCCCCGTAACCGCCACTGTTGGGGCCAAATTCCATCGTTTTGACCCCTTTCGGAGACCCCGAAGAATTTTCATAATTCTCATATTTTTTATATTTTCACAATTTTCTTATTCTTTCATAGTAACAGAACCAAGTGCAGTTTGGAAAACGAATTAGCTGCAGAAAAGCAAGGAAATGCTCTGAACTCTATGAAGATATGGAAACAATTTTGGTGGATGGTGGATTTCTGATGGCTGCAATAAAGAAACCAAGTGTTCCAAACTTGGTTTGGCTAACTTGGTTCTTGGATTCATTGCTCGCCTTGGCTCGGCGAATTGCTTTCTTTGAATCACTTGATGTCTTTGGAGGAACCAAGGGTGCCAAAATACAGGAATCAAATGTGCCAAACGCTTGGCAGGGACTTGCTGGCTGGGTTTTCAGATAGCTCACAAGTTGGAATTTATAGGTAAGCGCCAAACGTGCCAAACGTGCCAACTGCAATTTCTGTCTGAATTGCTACTGTCAAAGCAACACTTTGTTTGGACAAGGGAGCAGATGGAGGATGGTGGCAGGGATTTGCTGTCGGTTTTAATACCTCTAACTGCTGCTTAGATAGAGAAAACATGGGATTCTGATTTAAGTGCTTTATCTGCTGGTTTCGAGAGATTTCTGCTCAAAATGTAGTCTGATGTGTGGAGGCACAGTTTTGGTTCAGATTTGAGCTGTAGTTTGGAGCTTGTTGAAAGGATTCTATGCATGGAAGGGATTGTGCCTACAGCCAAATCTGACAAGGGATTACTGCAGGCCTGCCTTTTGGCAAAGTATCGGTTTTCTTCAGTGCAGGAACTGATTTTACAGGGCACAGGAAACTGAGAGCTGATTTCAGGACTTCAGTTACTGATGCTGAGGCTGGTTTCTGTCAACTGTTATTGGAGCTGGGACTTCTGCCTTGCTCGGTTCTGCCTTTTTTGGAGTTTGCAGAAACTCAGTTAATTTATGCCTACGGAAGCTCAGAAAGTTATCAGGATTTCTGATTGGGTGTTTTGATCAAACTGACACGCGGTCTTTTGGCTCAACTCAGGGTTTCCTGATTACTGCTGCGTGCCAAACGTGTCAATCTACATTTTCTTCTGCTGATATCGCTTGGAGTTACAGAAATTCAGGCAGACAATCAGAAGGTGGAGGAGAATTGTGGCTGCTGATAGCGGTGGATATCGTGCCAATTTTGTGAGGCTGATTGCTGTGGAGACTATACTACTGATGGGTTGCATGGAGGGGATTGCATGTAGATATCGGGCCAATCTTGTGAGGCTGATTGCTGTGGAGACTATACCACTGACGGGGGTTTACAAATCAAAGAAAAATTTGCTACTATGGTGTGTCAGTTTACTTGAAGCCCTCGGTTCTGCTGAGGTGTAAATCATGGGTTGAATTATCTGCAAATCTTGGCTCTGAAGCAATCACAATGCGTGCCAAAGAGGGCTTAAAAGATCTGATATACTCAGTTAATGGGGGGTTGAAATAACAGTAGCCGGTCTTGCAATGTATACGAAGCTTAGTTTGCAAGATGTTAATATTATAGACTGGATGCTGTGGAGGTTTGGAAGTCAGTGAATTTTTGGATGCGTGTCAGGAGGTGCTAGAAGAACAGAAAAGAGCATACTGTATTCTCAGAAATAAAAGGTACTGCTTTTGGCCTCTTTTGCTGATGTCGTGGCTTTTTAATGTGCTTCTATCAGGCTTTGGCCTTTGGTCCTGTGCCAAAAGAGAACTCAGAAGAAGAAGTGGTGAGGGTTAAGACTAAAGTCAGTAACTGTTTTGATGATCATGGTTAGAAATCACTTTGCTAGAAGGAGCTCTTGAGTTGTATCTGTATATGTTCAGATTTCGGCTTCTAAGAAGAGATTGGAAAATATGATAGAAAGGGATGGTGAATGGATCCATCATATGTGATCCATCTAGTCCGTAGCAAACGGCTACGGTAAAGACATCTCAAATCCGTTAATGGCTGAGGCTTTGCCAAAATGCCTACAAGGGCGAATAGATTCACCATAGGTCTATCTAGTCCGTAGTAACGGCTACGGTAAAGACGCGTCAAATCCGTTTTTGGCTAGTCACTTGCCCAAAGTGAACATCGGGTGTGATAATGTTGGATGGTTTGTGGAGACAAACAACTGCTACAAGAGGACACTTCAAAGGATTTTTGCAACTATAATGGAGATTGGCGGCTTCTTAGGTATCGAGGTGGGAAGGAGCAACGACGAGCTAATTGTTAGGCGATTGATACATGGAGGCGGCTGATGTATGTCGAGTACTATGGTGCATGCTTACAGATCCTGGGAGTCAGAAGACTGGGGATGCTGTTGTACATATTCGAGGGATATTTGAAGACTGCTAGGAAGCAAGAGGAAAAGGGATACAACTAGAGATTGATTCTAACACTGGTTTTGAATTAACAAAACCGGCTGATAAGTGTATAGATTCATATAGACAGTCGGTAGTTATAGTTTTCTTGGCTTTACTTGTAAATCATTTTGGATTACTGTAATTCTATATTAGAAGGTTAGGACTGGTCCCCCTTCTAATATGGATTTTCTTTTCTGGAATAAAATATTCCTTTTATCAAAAAAAAACAAAAAAACCCTAAACCCTAAACCCTAAACCTTAAACCCTAAAACCCTAAACCCTAAACCCTAAAAATCTTAAACAAGTCTTGAGGGCAAGACTTAAAAAAAAAAAAACAAAAAAAAACCCTAAAAATCTTAAACCTTAAAATCCTAAAACCTTATCATAATAAGAAATAATGACAAAATCACGCAGTTTATATTAACATGAATGATAGAAATAAAATAAACTTAAATATTTCAATACCGTTAACATGATTTCAACAGAAATGAAGCTAAAAAATGTCCCAATAAACTCCAATATAAGTCTTAATCGAGCCTAACAATCCAAATATTAGATAAGCGAAAATCTTCGATGTACCAAATGAATAAAATAAATATCAGACTAGGAGATACATGAGTTATACAAACATAAGCCAATAACAATACGCAACTAATAAGTAATAAGAGACTTTTAAAAGAAACATACTAGCAGAAGAATTAGACCCATTGGGCAGAGGCATGCTAGAAACACCAGATTGGCATGCTGTCTGCATCATTTCAGCTTGTTTGTCAAGGAGCTTGTTGAAAACCATTATTTGATCCTTAACAATGACTCTAACATGATATGCTTTAAAAAATTCTCGATTCTCTTCCTCGAGTCTTTTCCAAACTGTAATGCAAACGATGGGCAAAGCATTAGCATTTTATGACTAAAAAGCATGAATTGTCAATGACTGAAAAGCAAATCAATAATTATCCTGATGGTAACTTTGAAATTCATGTCAACTGTAAATTAATCTTATATTATTCATGAAAAGCAAATCAATAATTATCCTGATGGTAACTTTGAAATTCATGTCAACTGTAAATTAATCTTATATTATTCATCATATCATTAATTATAATTATCTAATACTCTCATATAGCAACATTTTGCAGATAAGATGCAAATTGTCTAGCATTAAATAGCAGAAATCAGATAAGCAGAATTAATTTAATGCCTCCAATTATCCCGGCTTCTTTCGAGGCTCTATCATTACAGGAATTACTATCATAAAGCAAATTGGATGATTTACTAACTCCTGAAATCTTGTTTAAACAACTTGTAATAGCAAACCAAATTGTGGCTTGTAAACCATACTGAGCATAATAAAGTTCACTATATTGCTTAACATCACTACACTGCACCAACTCAGCTTTCATAACACTAGATAACACTGAATGTGATCTTAAGTACAGATATTTTTCTAACAATTTCAACTCTTTGCATGGCATTATTGCTGATACATTTAATAATTTACAAAAGATTAAACATACTCCACCATACCGATATGAAATAGAAAAGTAATGTAAATTAGATTAGCATAACTTGAATAAAACCTCAATACAATATACTTAAAGCTATAAAGCATAATCATCAAGAAGCTACCAAGTTGCGTGCAAATGGGCTCTATCTGTGCCTGAATAGACAATGTGTCAATTACTTCTTTCTGATTCATATAGAGCAACAGGCACTGCTCAATACGGATATGAACCTGAAATTTCACAAGAAAGTAGTAAGCTAGAAAATGCATAGTAAACAATCTGAAAAACATACACACGAACACAGAAATGGTAAATGTCATTGGGAATAAAAAACAGATATGTTGATATATTTGTGGTAAATAGATTAGGAAAAGATGAGAAAAGTCACAAAGCACCAAGTTGACGCACTTAAATGCTATTAGTTTGTTTTTTTACAGATTGTGAGCCTGTGAATACCATTTATTCAAAAAATTATAATCATGAGGATTCATGTGACTATAGAGAGCACATTCATAGCAACAATGGGAAAGGTAAATCACGAAAGGGCCAGTTGTGTACTTAGTAGAGCTTTATGGTAGGAAACATTGTTTTTTTTTAAGAAAATAAAGCATAAAATATGAATATAAAATGAGCATATTTTAGACAATACATAAATTATAAACAAATACAAAACATAATCGAGGTTCCCTCAAGGATCGTTATGTTCAAGAGTGCATATCAGGAGACTATGATAGTTCTTATGGTTTGATGAGTCTACTATAATTAAATTGGATTGCATTACTTATTATTTTGGGTTATCTTGTTTAAGCTTAGAAAAGTGTCTGTAAGTTTCATAGGTCCAAAGCCAAGATTTAGTTGAGCCTCTATTACTAGTACTTGAAGCATGTGATTATTGCTTTTGGGACTGATATAGGCCATATAGCCCCAGGAAAATTATCCATGTAAGCAGAGTAGCTTAGTCACACTTTTTAGCAACCACCAAATAAAATGCACCATTAAAGTCTATGATTGATTAAATGAATTCCGTATCATCAAGAAAAAGTAAGATGATTTGGTATCCGTTGAAAATATTAGTACAATAAGCCAGCTTTGACAAATTAGGACGTTTGTTTTATAAGAAAGATCCCCGACTTTCCATTTTCTTTTTCAACAGAAAGAAACTGTTCTTTAGTATATGTCTTGGTAGCAATTTCATAAGAAAATTAAGTAAATCTTTAAAATGCATAATCTCTTTCCATTTTTTTTTTGTAGAGAACACTAGTCGTCGCTATAAAAATTGTTTATTGTTTCTACATATTTTTTGGTAAAATTGTTAGGTATAGCTGAGCAAACAACAATTTTACCTAGGTGATTAGCCACGACATGGGATTTGAATGCTTTGAGTGAGATTTTTTTCCTCTAAGATCAGAGAAGTATCAATGGGTGAGTGAGAATTCCATGAGGTGACTAATGCCAAGTGTCCTAAATTTTAGATATGGTCTTCAATTTAGTCTTACATTGGCAAAAGAGAAAATATTCCTTGGTTAACTAAGGTAATAAGGCAAATCAACCTAATTGGCTAATCAATTAGAACTGATGGACCTCTAACCGCAAGATAGCTTTTTTTGCGGAATGGTACCATCGAGAAGCAGTCTTATCGTGACCCATTACCTACAGCTCCATCCTCAAGCTGATTTAAGGGTAAACTTTAGCAACCTAGCTTATTGGTGAAGAGCTGGTTTCGTCCTAGAACCACTCAAGTCTATGGGTCTGACAATTCAAAATGACCAGCACCTTAAATAGGTTTCCCTCAATCCTTCTAACCAATGGATCATCTCACATTACCATCTTGGGGCTTGTGTGGTATGACAATTCAAAATGACCAGCACCTTAAATAGGTTTCCCTCTGTAGCGGCCCCGCCTCTATGGTCCCTGCAGGCAACCCTCTAGGCCGGCGACCCTACGGTTGCCTGCGGGGACCATAGAGGCGGGGCCGCTACATAAAAAGACGCCTTTTTATATAGCGGCCCCGCCTCTATGGTCCCCGCAGGCAACCCTCTAGGCCGGCGACCCTACGGTCTTCCCACCCCTGGCAGTGGGTTTTTGCCTTCCCCAGGATTCGAACCCTTGACCTCCAGGACAAGTACAATAGTTCCTGAATCCTGGGGAAACTCAATTGGTACCAGGATTCAGGAACTATTGTACTTGTCTGGAGGTCAAGGGTTCGAATCCTGGGGAAGGCAAAAACCCACTGCCAGGGGTGGGAAGACCGTAGGGTCGCCGGCCTAGAGGGTTGCCTGCGGGGACCATAGAGGCGGGGCCGCTATATAAAATGGTATCAGAGCCGAGTCGATGGTCGATAGTCGACGGTACGACGATAGTCGCCGGCCTAGAGGGTTGCCTGCGGGACCATAGAGGCGGGGCCGCTACAAAAAAAGGCGCCTTTTTATGTAGCGGCCCCGCCTCTATGGTCCCCGCAGGCAACCCTCTAGGCCGACGACCCTACGGCCTGGAGTTATAGCTCAATTGGTACCAGGATTCAGGAACTTTAGTACTGGAGGTCTAGAGTTCGAATCCTGGGGAAGACAAAAACCCACTGCCAGGAGTGGGAAGACCGTAGGGTCGCCGGCCTGGTTGCCTGCGGGGACCATAGAGGCGGGGCCGCTACATAAAAAGGGCGGGGCCGCTACACCCTCAATCCTTCTAACCAATGGATCATCTCACATTACCATCTTGGATCATCTCACATTACAGGATTTGCGGAGGGCCATCCTCCTATAATATATTTGGGAGTGCCGATTTTTGTGGGCAACAGGAAGTCCATTTATTTTCAGCCATTATTGGAGAAAGTTAGGAAGACACTTCTTGGTTGGAATATTGCAAGGTTGTCGCATGGAGGTAGGTTGCTCCTTATTCAAAGTGTACTATCTTCATTGCCTTGTTATCTATTACAGGTTATTCTTCCTCTTTGACAATCCTTCACAAGCTAGAAATGCTATTTGCTAATTTCTTTTGGGGCTCATCAAGTGCAAGTAGGAAGGTCCATTGGATTACTTGGGCTGGAATTTGCAAACCGAAGCTAGAAGGTGGTTTGGGGGTTAGGAGGCTTTCGGATGTGGCTACTGCCATTGCCATGAAGTTATGGTATAGATTTAGAGAGCAAAAGACAGCGTGGGCTAAGTTCATGCTTAAAATGTATTGTGGTGCAGTTTCTCCAAGCATAATCACTCTAAAGGGGAATGCTTCTCCTTGTTGGCGCAGACTTCTAAAGCTTCGGAGCATGGCTGAAAGACATATAGGGTGGATTCTCGGAAGTGTCAATATCAGATTTTGGTATGATACTTGGCTGACTATGGGGCCACTATTTCAGATGTGTGAAGTGATTGGTAATCCAGATTGTGAGGTGGCTGAGTTCAGAACAAATGTTGGATGGAATGAAGGTAAACTGCGTGAGTGCTTGACTGCAGAAATTGTCAAGGAGATGGCAGAAGTGCAGTGTATGGTAAGGGAAGAAGGAATTATAGCAGGGGATGTAATGGAAGGAAATGGTCTTTGGAGACCTAGGGATTGTATTGTTTGGAAGCCATCTTTAGATGGTAGATTCACACTAAAATCTGCTTGGAATTGTATCAGACAGAGGGAGGAAACAGCTGGAATTTATGCGGCTGTATGGAGTAACTTATTAATGCCTAATATATCAGTGTTTATATGGAGATATCTGAGGGGTCGGTTGCCTGTGGATGCTGTCTTGCAAAGAAGGGGAGTCTCTTTGGCATCCAAGTGTTATTGTTGTGATTGGCTGGAATCTTGGGAGCATGTGTTTTACAATGGAACAATTGCTATGGAGGTATGGCTGTATTTTGCTCATTTATTTGGTGTGGACAGATATATGACTCTGGACAGGTGGAAGGTGGGGTTGGTTTGGACAAAAGAGGGACATGTCAGGGAGAGTGTGCCATTCTTGATAGTGTGGTTCTTATGGGTTGCTAGAAATGATGCTAAACATCGGGGTTTGAAACCAAATGCACAGAAAATTATTAGAAGCATTGTCCAATACATAGCTTTGGGGATGGCTGCTAGTCGGATCAAGCCAAGCCATTGGAAGGGGTTTAGGCAGGCGGCTCAGTGCTTGGGATTTATGATACAATGTAAAGTCATAAATACCATCTCGGTGGTCCATGGATGAAGCCAAGGGGTGGAGGTTTTAAGTTGAATACGGATGGGTGTTCGAAAGGGAATCCTGGATTATCTTCTTATGGTGTTATAATTAGAGACCAGAGGGGACATGTTGTGGTGGCAAAGCACGACACTATTGGCATGGGCACGAATATCAGGGCCGAATTGATGGCACTATTGGCAAAGCACGGCACATAAAGATCAATCGACTGGTAATAGACCAGTCGACTGGTGGTCAATATTGATTTTAGTAGGGTAAGTTGTTATATTTTTAGTATGTTTTTTTAGATATGATTGTAGAAGTGATATTTTATTTATAATTGTGAAAAGTGTTAGATATAATACCACAACGAACAAACCCGACCAATAAGACATTACTACAAATTAGTCAAAACCATACCAGATAAGAAAATAAAATGCGAAAATAGAGAAACTACGGAGAATCAACTCTGAAACAACTCCAAATAAAATAACCCAATGGAACTGAGGGACTAGCAACTGGATTATCTCCTGGCTCCAAGCAAAATATCTACCTGTTACCTGAAACAAAAATGGGAGGTAGCGGTGGTGAGTCCGGGCGGACTCTGCGAATATATGAGTAGACAATAAGCATGACATAATAAAGGATAACTAAGTAGAGAATTAGTAGAGTTCAGTCCATAAGAAATATAAGTATACCTAATCATGCATAACATATGTAAAACGACATGGTATCAAATCCGAATAACAACTAAGCATGTATAAAATAACACAACAATAATAAAACCAAGATATACATGCATGTCAATCAAGTGCAATAACCATAGCTCATATAAATGCAACAATCACGGGAAAATGCATAAACGAAATACGTATGCACATGATGCAATGACATGTGTCACCCCTGACGCCAGTCAAGCCGCCAACACATCCCATATGTGTGACCGAGTGGGTAGGGCTGTGACAACTGTATGCACTCCAATAACAAATACCACAGAAGGTGTGGTTGAGTGGACAGGATGCTGGGGAGTCAACACTCCAGACCCCGATACATAGGGGGAGCTATCAACAGCTACAGTCTCGAAAAACAACGGTGAGGGTGTCACTGATTGCCAACAGCTGCAACATGTGTGGCATAACAGGACAGATGCTCGCATTCTAGCAACTACCACGATAACAAGTGGTTGAGTGAACCAAACAACAAAATGACTAACGACGGCTTAACCATATGGAAGCTCAACATTTGTTAGTATGTAATGTGTAGATATGGTGCATACCACAAGATGCACGAACAACCGGAGAAACAACGATGCAACAAAATCCAACAAGTACACGATATAACCAACTAGAAATCGAAAACCAACGATTATGCACCTACACTACTAGGTAGGATATTTCTAATGCCAAATAAACCTAATTGTGTTTAATGGACTTCTAAGTACTCACGTACAAGCGACACTTTACAGAACATAAACCAGTAGAGGACTGTACGGATACAAATTTGGAATACTTGAAGATCAACGAAGAAAAAATATCAACGGCGATGTTAAAATAACAAACGATAAGAAATAAAGTCAAGCAACCTACTAGACATAAAATAGTCATGTTTTAAGGTAAAAGAAACTATTCGAGTACAAAGGAGAAGTACCTGCCTTAAATTGTAGAACATGTCCAAATAATTCTCCCACGATCAACCGTGTGAGTCCAACTCAATGCCCTTGTGGGGGTCGACAATAATGTTGCGCCCTAAAGGTGAGCCCAACAACTCCTGTGGGACGATCAGGGAAGGAGAATAAACTGAGGAGATCGCGTGGAGAAATCGCAAAGTGAGGGTTGTCGACGTTGCGCGTTTGCGAAGAGAAGGGAGTGGGCTTTCGTTGAGGGAAGAGTCGCCCGGTGTCTTCTTCGTGTGTGCCGAAGAGGAGGAAGGCGAAGAAGATCGAGAGGAAGGAGAGGAGAAGGAAGCAGAGGCGCGGCGTCGGCTAGGGCTCGGCGGCGTCGGGGAGAAGGAACCGGCGAAGAGGGGAAATCGGTGGGGAAAAACTAAAAGGGGAGAGGGCTTTAGGGCTTTTTATAATTGTTTTTGGCATTTTACAAATAAGCCATCCAAGCTCAGTAAAATTCAACTAAGCCCTTATTTTCGAAAACTTACCTTTTCAACCCTAAAAATTCAGTATTTAAAGTGATTGAGGATTTAGATGGAGTGTAAGATAATTTTATTTTAGAAGAGAATAAGATTGTTGAGGTTGAAATTGGTGGTGAAAATGAATTTGCTGGGTTGCAGAAGTTGAATGTGGAAATGACAACTGCCAATATTGATGATAATGTTGATTTGATGATAAAAGATGTTATTTCTGATTTGGATAAAGAAAACACAAGATTGGTAGGATATGATTCAGAGAATGCTTCAGCTAATAAGAGGCATAGTGGTGATGGATTTGAAGTAGAAAAAAAATCTGTGTCTAGAGCTGTTTCCAGCAGTAGTTCAAGAGAAGAGCACATTTCTGGTAGTGGCGTTGCTACTTCAAAAGCAGAGAAGATCAGTCACTTTCAATCTTCTATTGTGGATGCTGTGAGGACTAGAGCTGGTCGTGTGTCGAAAAGAAAGGCGTTTATGTTTGTGACTCCTCCCAGACATTTATGATTTGATCCTCAGCTATGACGTATTTTATAGAATTTTTTTTCTCCAAATGTGGTGCGAACCTTGATATGCTGGATTTATGGATTGTCCGTCGCGAGTACTTCCTAATTTACCTTGCGATTGGTGAAGCTTTTTATAAAACCGAATCGACCATCCGAGATTCGATTTTACCCAATCATTTAAATCTTAAATGGATGTATTATATTAGAATAAGGAAATATATTAGTAAATTAAAAAATTGGGAAATTTTTTAAAAAAACTCCAAAGAGGAAGTGAACCTTATGGGAACTTTTCAATAGAGATTTTTCTCTATTTTACTGAAAATTTAATTAAAGATGGAAGAATATATTTGTGAATCAAGAAATATTTAGAAAACCAAGATGGAAGAATATATTACCTGACCAATAAGACATTACTATAAATTAGTCAAAACCATACCAGATAAGAAAATAAAATGCGGAAATAGAGAAACTACGGAGAATCAACTCTGAAACAATTCCAAATAAAATAACCCGATGGAACTAAGGGACTGGCAACTGATTATCTCCTGGCTCCAAGCAAAATATCTACCTACTACCTGAAACAAAAATGGGAGGTAGCGGTGGTGAGTCCGGGCGGACTCTGCAGATATATGAGTAGACAATAAGCATGACATAATAAAGGATAACTAAGTAGAGAATCAGTAGAGTACAGTCCATAAGAAATATAAGAATACATAATCATGCATAACATATGTAAACCGATATGGTATAAAATCCGAATAACAACTAAGCATGTATAAAATAATACAACAATAATAAAACCAAGATATACATGCATGTCAATCAAGTGCAACAACCATAGCTCATATAAATGCAACAATCACGGGAAAATGCATAAACGAAATACGTATGCACATGATGCAATGACATGTGTCACCCCTGACGTCAGTCAAGCCGCCAACACATCCCATATGTGTGATCGAGTGGGTAGGGTTGTGACAATTGTATGCACTCCAATAACAAATACCACAGAAGGTGTGGTTGAGTGGACAGAATGCTGGGGAGTCAACACTCCAAACCCCGATACATAGGGGGAGCTATCAACAGCTACAGTCTCGAAAAACAACGGTGAGGGTGTCACTGATTGCCAACAGCTGCAACATGTGTGGCATAACAGGACATATGCTCGCACTCTAGCAACTACCACGATAACAAGTGGTTGAGTGAATCGAGCAACAAAATGACTAACGACGGCTTAACCATATGGAAGCCCAGCATTCGTTAGTATGTAACGTGCAGATATGGTGCATACCACAAGATGCACGAACAACCGGAGAAACAACGATGCAACAAAATCCAACAAGTACACGATATAACCAACTAGAAATCGAAAACCAACGATTATGCACCTACACTACTAGGTAGGATGTTTCTAATGCCAAATAAACCTAATTGTGTTTAATGGACTTCTAAGTACTCATGTACAAGCGACACTTTACAGAACATAAACCAGTAGAGGACTGTACAGATACAAATTTAGAATACTTGAAGATCAACGAAGAAAAAATATCAACGGCGATGTTAAAATAACAAACGATAAGGAATAAGGTCAAGCAACCTACTAGATATAAAATAGTCATGCTTTAAGGTAAAAGAAACTATTCGAGTACAAAGGAGAAGTACCTGCCTTAAATTGTAGAACGTGTCCAAATAAATCTCCCACGATCAACCGTGCGAGTCCAACTCAATGCCCTTGTGGGGGTCGACAATAATGTTGCGCCCTAAAGGTGAGCCCAACAACTCCTGTGGGACGATAAGGGAAGGAGAATAAACTGAGGAGATCGCGTGGAGAAATCGCAAAGTGAGGGTTGTCGATGTTGCGCGTTTGCGAAGTGAAGGGAGTGGGCTTTCGTTGAGGGAAGAGTCGCCCGGTGTCTTCTTCGTGTGTGCCGAAGAGGAGGAAGGCGAAGAAGATCGAGAGGAAGGAGAGGAGAAGGAAGCAGAGGCGCGACGTCGGCTAGGGCTCAGCGGCGTCGGGGAGAAGGAACCGGCGAAGAGGGGAAATCGGTGGGGAAAAACTAAAAGGGGAGAGGGCTTTAGGGTTTTTTATAATTGTTTTTGGCATTTTACAAATAAGCCCTCCAAGTTCAGTAAATTTCAACTAAGCCCTTATTTTCGAAAACTTACCTTTTCAACCCTAAAAATTCAGTATTTAAAGTGATTGAGGATTTAGATGGAGTGTAAGATAATTTTATTTTAGAAGAGAATAAGATTGTTGAGGTTGAAATTGGTGGTGAAAATGAACTTGCTGGGTTGCAGAAGTTGAATGTGGAAATGACAACTGCCAATATTGATGATAATGTTGATTTGATGATAAAAGATGTTATTTCTGATTTGGATAAAGAAAACACAAGATTGGTAGGATATGATTCAGAGAATGCTTCAGCTAATAAGAGGTACAGTGGTGATGGATTTGAAGTAGAAAAAAAATCTGTCTAGAGCTGTTTCCAGCAGTGGTTCAAGAGAAGAGCACATTTCTGGTAGTGACGTTCCTACTTCAAAAGTAGAGAAGATCAGCCACTTTCAATCTTCTATTGTGGATGCTGTGAGGACTAGAGCTGGTCGTGTGTCGAAAAGAAAGGCGTTTATGTTTGTGACTCCTCCCAGACATTTATGATTTGATCCTCAGCTATGACGTATTTTATAGAATTTTTTTCTCTAAATGTGGCGCGAACCCTGATATGCTGGATTTATTGATTGTCCGCCGCGAGTACTTCCTAATTTACCTTGCGATTGGTGAAACTTTTTATAAAACCGAATCGACCATCCGAGATTCGATTTTACCCAATCATTTAAATCTTAATGGATGTATTATATTAGAAACCATTTAAATACTTACCAGTTCCATTTTGTCGTTCGATAGATACGGCAAAAGTAATAGGCTGACTCGGACATCCTACAAAATTAATAAATCAGGAAATTAAAGCTGGAAGATAAATGTTGGATATATTAATAAATAAGGAAATATATTAGTAAATTAAAAAATTTGGAATTTTAAAAAAAAAACTCCAAAGAGGAAGTGAACCTTATGGGAACTTTTCAATAGAGATTTTTCTCTATTTTACTGAAAATTTAATTAAAGATGGAAGAATATATTTGTAAATCAAGAAATATTTAGAAAACCAAGATGGAAGAATATATTTGTAAATCAGAAAATATAGTAAATTAGAAAATTAAAGATGGAAGAATATATTAAGTAAATCAGAAAATTAAAATGAAAGGATATATTTATGAATGTTGATGAGATTCGACCGTGCTTAACACAGTAATACCATCTCAGTTATGTCCTTGGAGCCGTTGGATAAATGATCAATGGCGACGTGGAGCTCGATCCAATCCCTCATTCTCCTCATGCCTCAATCCCTCGCTCTCTGCCAGGTACATAAGCGCCCGAGCTCCGACCCTAGGGCTTTCTGCCTCCTCTCGTCTCTCGTATCTCCTCTCTCTCTCTCTTTCCAGTTCGATTTCCTCCTTCAGGCAGATCGCGTTTCGTTCTTCTATGATCAAGTGAGGTTGACGAGTTGATTTTGTGTAGGCCTTGGTGATCCGTCCTCGGCGACCGCGATCCTGGTATTAACTTAGTTAATACCGAAACTAAACAAAATGACGGGGGCGCCGGCGGAAGCTCGTCTAGAGGAATTCATACGGCGGTGCGCCACCTTCCCCCACGTCAAGCAGCTTCACGCCCACCTTCTCGCCACTGGACTCTTCCGCCGATCTCCTCGGCTGCGCGTCGCATTTATCGAGCTCTGTTCCCTTTCCCCTTTCGGCGACCTCACTCACGCTCTCGCCGCATTCCGCTCCGCCTCCCACACCACCACCAACGACTGGAATACCATCATCCGCGGCATCGCTTCTGGTCCTGACCCCGCCTCCTCCTTCGGCCTCTTCTCCCATATGCTCTCGATCTCCCCTCCTCGCCCTGACGCCCTCACCCTGTCCTTCGCCGCCCGCGCCGCGGCCCGCTCTTCTGCCGGACCTGCCGCCCTCCAGCTCCATGCCCTTGCCCTACGCCTTGGCGTCGCTGCTGACGTGCGGTTACTCACTACCCTCCTTGACGCCTACGCCAAGTGCTCCCTCCCCGATGCTGCCCTTCAGTTGTTCGACGAAATGCCGCTTCGAGACGTCGCCGCCTGGAACGCGCTGCTCGCGGGACTCGCTCTTGGCCCTCATCCCCACACAGCGCTCACTCTCTTCCGCCGCATGATATCCTCGTCGCTTCTGATCAGGAGTGCCCCAACGAGGTCACCATCATCGCCGCCGCTTCTGCTTGCGCTCAGCTTGGCACCGCTAAGGACGCCGACGTTGTCCACGAATTCGCCCGGCAGCGCAGCCTCGACTCCGATATACGCGTTCGCAACGCCCTCGTGGACACCTACGCCAAGTGCGGCGCCCTGGACCGCTCGCTCGCCGTCTTCCGTTCCACCCCTCGTAAGACGCTCGTCTCCTGGAACGCCGCCCTCATGGCTCTCGCGATGCACGGGCACGGCGCCCGCGCTCTCTGCCTCTTCGAGACCGAGATGCTCCCCTTCTCTGGCGTCGTTCCCGACGCCATCACCTACCTCGCCGTCCTCTGTGGATGCGTCCACGCAGGCCTGGTGGATGACGGTCTCCGTGTCTTCCAATCGATGCGCGACGTCCGCCCGACAGCCAAACATTACGGCGCAATGGTGGACCTTCTAGGTAGGGCTGGCCGTCTGGCAGAGGCGCGGTCGCTCGTTGAGGCCATGCCCTTTGCTCCGGACGCGGTGTTTTGGCAGACGCTGCTGGGGGCGGCGCGCACCCACGGGGATGTGGTGCTTGCGGAGCACGCGGCCGGTGCGCTGGCGGCGATAGGCTCCAGGGCGTGCGGCAACTACGTGCTTCTGTCGAACGTGTATGCGGTGAAGGCGCGGTGGGGCGACGTGGGGCGGGTGCGGGGTGCGATGCAGGGTGAGGACGTGCGGAAAGTGCCGGGGTTCAGCTACACGGAGGTGGGCGGTGAACTGCACCGGTTCCTGAACGGCGACACGCATCATGAGCGATGGAGGGAGATCTACGCGAAGCTGGAGGAGGTGGAGGCGCGAGTGAGGGCACTGGGGCATGTGCCGGTGACGGAGGGGAATGTGTTGCACGACGTGGAGGAGGAGGACAAGGAGCGGGCTATCTATCAACACAGTGAGAAGCTGGCTATGGCGTTCGCACTGGCGACGATGCCAGTGGGGACCTCGATACAGGTGATAAAGAACCTGCGCATCTGCGTTGACTGCCACATCGTAGCCAAACTCGTCTCCAAAGCTTATCGGCGGGTGATCACGGTGCGCGATCGAGCAAGATTCCACCGGTTCCAAGATGGAGAATGTTCTTGTGGCGATTACTGGTGATTCATCTATGTTCATCCGCTGCTCCTGATTAAATTCAAACATCATGTGCCGTTTTCAATTACTTTTCAGTATATCAAGGTGCCTTGTTTCTTGATCGCAAAATTGTATATATTGTCCTGACTCTCAAAAGTGTAGTAAAGCGAATTTGTTCTTCTAGTTCACCTTCCAATCCTCAACCCTCACTAAATACGGCAAAAGTGCAACAGTCATGTATAGAGATAGGCTCACAAGAAGACAGAAAATGCGACTACATGGCTTCCAAATGCCAAGGAGTGGTTTCTCACCGAGAAAATTTCATTTTGAAAGGACAAACTACTAAGAAATCGAGCTTCACGCCAAGGGTAGAGATTATATGTGGCATGCAGACTATCTCAAAAACTTCATACATGGAAGTTCCTTCCGTTTCAAAGCTTTGCCATAGTCACATTATGTAATAGTATTTTTCTCCTTCAGAATAAAACTTTTTACCTCGATCAATCATGAAACTTTGAATAAAATGCCCTTCTGTATCATCGGAAAAAAAAATGATAAGAAATCAAAAATGAATCTACGCCTTTAACTGGAAAAATAAAACAGATATTAGTGTAGTACTCGGCACCTTAATGACAGCCGATACCTCTTCAGAAAGTTTAAAGCATTTGGATATTTCAAGTTTAGCCACGACGTTACTCGTAACTAGAACTAGTCATAGTCCAAGTCAAAGATTGAATCATGTCTATAGTTGCATGAAAACGAACAAAAACAGATTAGTTCCAAACTAAATCAAGAGTAAAAGTGACATCATCGGGGATCTGATCTCGTTTCTTATGGGGGTATGCATCCGTTCCAATTTTATTTAAGAGAGAGCATCTAAATCGGCAAAGAATTGGCTAGCAATTGGTATGATCAGGGGAAAGGAAGGATTAGATAAACTCCTAAGCTGAGGAAGTAAATATCATCACAGATGCAGAGGATTGCTGGAAATATATACTAATAGAGTTTTGAGATGTTTACTGAATCAAGCAGCAGTCAGGACAAGCACGGGATGATGATGATGATGATGAAAATGAAGGGCTCAACAGTAAAATGAAGAAAGAGTTCTTGGTATAAAGGATAATAAAGCAAATGTTAAAGAAAATAGTTTTTCATGACATTAACCAACCAGAATACATTTCACTAAATGCTAGTACGCCAAGGAAAATAATTACACAACTAAGTGTAACAACAGAGTATCGAAGATGTTGCATCTGATCAAACAACTCATTCTAGTAAAAATGAAAAGAAAATCCATGGAAATTATAAGAAACAAATAGAAGCTTTGATGAACGAAAAGCTCAATCTATAATAACAAACAATGTGGTAATCATGTCAAACAAGAGTGATAACTAGTGCATATCTTGAAACTAAACATAACTTTGTTTTGTGGATGATTTCTGATAGGGGATAATCACAAGGTCAATTGGAGGGGGTTGATCATCACATCTGCTTGGGTGGCATACGAAGATCATTCAGCTCAGCACCCCCAATTGTTCATGATCTCAATTTAGACATCTGAAATGACTCTAAGTTGGACTGCGTCTACAGTCCCACCGGGGACTCGTCTTCACTAGATCTCTCTCCTCCAGTGACTTATCTCCACTTACCAATTACAAATTTATTTGACTTCTTTGACCCACTAGGTCTTTCTGCTAGATGTTCCATCTAGACTTTAGACAACTGTCAAGTCTTGACTCCTACGAAACCAATTGGATTTCATGCCAGGCATTAACCTACCTAGGCTTCAACCAGTTGTCAGGCCCCACGAACTCCACTAGACTTCATGTTAGGTATCAGCCTACCTGGGTTTTAGCCTGGTGTCAAGTCATAAACCTTTCAATTATGCACACTTCGTAAAAATGTTAGAAATACACAATATCTAACTTTAACCACTTGTCAACTTAAGTAAAGTTAGAAAAAAAATTCAAAACCATGGATAAGAGACAACTATAATGATGTTTATTCTCTTAAGGTTTTAGGGTTTTAGATTTTCTAAGTTTCATCAACCCTTGCAACAAGCATTTAAGATACCAAACTTTATATAATTCAAAAATAGAGCATAAGCTTAAGATGCCATATATATTTTTAGGGAGAAATTCAAATATTTAACATAAAGAATTTTTCAGGAAAACATTTAAAAATGTTTCAAGTTAAGAAGACATTATCAAGAAATTTTTCTAAGTCTTTTTCAAGAATATTAAAAAAAATCTAAGAGTTTTTCCAAGGAAATTTTGCAACATATTTCAAAAATATTTTCAAAAAATTTCAAGAGAATTTTACAATATATTTTCAAAATATTTGTAAAGGAAGAAGAACTCTTTTCTAAGGCCTTTTAAAAGGTATTTTTCATTTGTTAAAAAATATTTAAAAATAAATTTCTAAGGTCAAAAAATATTTTTAAAAAATTAAGACATACTCTTTCACAGACCTCCGCGTCCCTCGGACGCATTGAGCTCGTCAGCTCCCTTCCCGTGTGGTATTTCCACCAGCTTCTCATCGAGAAGGATGGCGCGTTTAAAAAAAACAAAAAAAATGATGCACCAGGCACAAATCTATCGGTCACCAGGGTAAATCGAGAAGTGCTCTTGAATAGCTGGGGATCGAACCGTGGATGTCTAAATTAACGACTAATTCATTTTCGAAATATTTCTTCCTATCCTAATTTCAAAATTATCAATTATATAGTCATCATTTTTTTAATCGATTTTGATCGATTAATGTTCAAAAAATTATTATCCTCAATATATTAAGTCAAAATAATATTTGAGATCATTTATACAATCAAGAGAATTAGACGAACACATAATAACTAATTTCATATTATTTCGAGATCTCTAAGTTCATCAATCGATTTTCAACGAAACTGACTAATGGACCTAGAGATCTTGAAATAATACGAAACTAATTCCTATGTATTCGTCTAATTCTCTTAATTGTATAAATACTCTCAAATATCAATTTGACACACATATTAAAAGCAGAGAATTTCTTAACACGAATTTATTTGAAAAATTAATTCGTGTTTAAAAAAACATTCTCAAGATATTGGGTCAAATTGATATTTAAGGACATGATTCATTTGGGCAAAGTCGGTTGTGTAAGTGCCCCAAGTAAGTTTTGATATGATCAACCAAGTCAAGTTAGGGCCTGTTATGTTTTGATCCCTGTGTCTAAGTGTGCAAGAGCTTAGGAGCGCAGGAAGTCAAGCGAAAGACACAGCGGTCGAGTAGGATGACACAGGATGGGAGCCAACAGCTCAATGTATCCTCTTCTTCTTAAGTGTCTTACGAACTAGACTGACTAGTTTGGTGGTGACTTCATTATTATTTTCAGAGTCTAATTCGTCTTCAGATTTGGGCTCAAGTCGTAGCTTTTGATTTGGTGCCTTCGTCTTGATTTTTCCTACAAGCAAAGCAACCCTTTTCTCAACTACGTGTGCATTAAACTATTCATGCAATTCAAATTTCGAAAACAATTCATCTAGTTTAATCAAAGAAAGATCCTTGGACACTTTATAAGCATCTACTAAAGATGCCCACAAGGTGCTCCTCGGAAAGGTGTTTAAGGTGTACCTTATGATATCACGATTCTCCACCTTCTGACTGATTGAGTGAAGACCATTGAGATGATCATGGATGCGTGAGTGGAGCTGATTTGCTGATTCTCCTTTCTGCATTTTAGTGTTATCCAATTTATTAAAAAATAAATCACGCTTACTAACTTTGGTATCGGAGGTGCCTTTGTGTAGCTCTATTAGCTTGTTCTATAGGTCTTTTCATTATTAGAGGGTCTGACTCGATTCAATTCTTCTTCATCAGGTCACAGTACTAGAGGGTTTGAGTAGTTTTAGCATCTGCTTCAATCTTCTTTATTAGTGATGTGTCCTAGTTCTTGCATCCCACTGGTTTTCCTTGTCCATCGAGAGGTAGCGTGAACCAGGTCTAGATAAAAATCTACATTTCCACTTGGGTCTTTAGAATCGTTTGAGTTTTTCTTTCCTTCGAGCTTGGTTCTGTTTAACTGAGAGATGCCGTGATGTATGAAGATGCGATGTTTGGGAATAATTCCAGGTTTCATTTGATTGAGTTAGATAGGCAGCGCTTGGATCATTAGGAGTAGGTTTTTTCTCAAGTTGCAAGAGGTGTAGTTGGAGATTGGATGTCTGATGTTAGAGAGTGGAACATGATCCTAGTTTACGTGGGTGGTTATGAATTGAGGGTCTAATTGGGATTAATTAATTACAATTAACCCTAATTAATCTAGATGGTATGTTTGGTTAGGAATCATTTGGAATGTTAACTTTTAATTATGCTCTTTTGTGCAAGGCATTGACTTAGTTTTTTCATCGCGGATATTATTTTGGGACGGGAGGTTCTCATCGCACGGACTTCTTCGTATGGAAGCGGGTACCTCTGACTTATCTTCTGGATTAGTCATAGATTATATGCTTGATATGCTATGGTTAGCGATAGAGTTATGTATTGTTATATACCTATTTTACCTTATGCTGATATTGTATATGCTAGACCTAGCATGTTAGCATTTGGAAAATTTGGAGGGTTTAAATGCAAGAAGGGCTGATTTAAGGGTGTCAAGCAAATAACTAAAATGCAGGGGTGTTTGTAAAAGGACAACCCTTTAATTACTCCCATTTCCTCTTCCCTATGGCAGATTCTGGTTTTCCTTTTCCGTTTCTTCCTCTTCTCCCTGCGCTCATAGCCAACACTGCGATCCCCTCCTCTTCTTCTCCTCACGCGCCGCAGCCACGCCAACTCCTCTTTCACTCTTCTCCGCGAGCCCTAACCACAAGCCAACCTGACTCTTCTTCTCCCTTGCGTGCCCTAGATCACAGCCAAGTGCCGATCTCTTCTTCTTCCTCGGCACAAATCTTTCTCCGATCTGGCTCATCGGCCCTTCCTTGTGTAGGAGTTGTTGTGCGGTCAAGACTCGGTGACGTAGATCACGCAAATTAGGCTCTTCCGCGAGGTTTGTTTTTCTTCAACTTGAGTCGATCTGTTGTTTATGACGCAACTGTTGGTCTTAAACACCCTCACTTGGTTCCAGAGTGTGGAGCTCACGAGGAGGGAGGATCTAGCTGAGGGTTGAAGTCGTTTGTGTTGATCTCTTGGAGGGGATTTGTTCTGGTTGAAGGCTGAAACCGATTGGGAATCGACGCAAATCAGGTAAGGTTTGGTTGTTTTTAGATTGATCTGGTATAGGTTTTGTTGATGGATTAGTGGATTGAAGTTTAGATCAGTGTGTGTTTTTGTTGTATTGGTAGTTCTTTGATCAGGCGTGTGTCCTTGGATTGTTAACCTTGAGTTTTGGGATGATTTGATTTCTTTGTGTTGTTCCAGTTCTTACTCCTTCGTTGCGATTGCAGAGCTTGTGTTTAGGATGGTTAGAGTTGGATTTTGGAGTGATGCTTTTGGATTCGAATTGGTGTGTGTGATCGATTTGTGAAGTTTTGGTTGTTGGATTCCGAGTCCTTGCTTTTACTCATGATTCCATTTGGGATTTTCTGATTTGGATTGAATGCAATAAGGATGGATCTGTGACCTAGTTTCGAATTGGATTGTCAGGGTTTTCCTTCTGTTGGATTTTGGATTCTTTGAGAGCAAACCGATTTTTGGTTTGGGATTTGGAGTTCCTGATGTGAAGTTTATGGTTAGAAATTGTTTCATTGTGTTTTCACCGTGAGAAGCATTTTCTTTCCTATTCAAGTTTGGGATGAATGATCCGCATAACAAGCTTGCTAGGTTTCGGATGGGGTTTGTTCTTATTCTAGTGTTGCTGTTGATGGAGCATGGATTTGGGTTATGAGTTCATTAACTCCAACTTAAGTTTTGGATTCCATTGCTGTTAGGAATGAGTAGGGATTATTATGTTAGTAAACCCTGTTGCGAGTTGGTAAGTGAATTTAGGGTTTTGATTTCCAATTATAAGCATAAACTTAGCTAATAATTTAAAATGTATAATTAGCTAAGTGGTGTTGATTTGATGCAGGGCATTGAGTTGATTTATACGAGACGGATATTCTTTTGGACGGGAGTTCTCGTCGTTTGGACTGCGTTATATCGAGACGGGTATTTCTGACTTTTCTTTTAGATTAGTCATAGATATATGTTTGATATGCTTTGTTTAGCAATAGAGTAATAGATTATGATATAACTCTTTTATTTGCCTTGTTGATACTGTTTATGCTAGAGCTGACATGTGATACCTATACCTTTAGGATTTAGGCTCTGGTGTATTATCTATGATCCTTGCATATCATGTTGATATAGGTGGACTAGATAGTGGATGCTGTTTGATCAGTGTTATGCATCATCGTGCACTGTGCATCACTGTCGATCAGGGCCCTCTTTGTGGGTGAGTCAGGTCGACAATCATACTGACCTACCTATATAGCCACTCATGAGTTAGTAGTTGATGGAGTATTAGGTAGTGTGCTCTGTGCTGCTCCGCTCATGCACTCATGGGTTAGTGAATCAGAGCGTGGTAGCAGGCAGAGATCCCTCCTTGAGTAGTCCATATACCAGGAGATGAGAGAGAAAGAGGTCTCTCCCTCGTTTATATACATGGGGTAGGGGTAACACTCAGATAGAGATATCCTCCAGAGATGGCCTGGGGCTGATAGAGATATCGCCAGGATAGGTCTGGAGTAGGGGTGTTACACCGGCAACATTCCGTCTACCCGATCGCTCAGGAGCAGTGACGGTAGGGTACGAACGGCAGTCACAACCCTACGTTGGAGGGTGGCCTCCGCTCAGCTTCCTCCTGTACATAGGTGACGATGTCTGACCGACGGCAGGGGTGACCATGTCATTGCACCTTGTGCATACGTATATATATTTTGCACCTACTTGTGCTTGCTATATTTGATGGCTGTATATGATTGACACGTACATACAGGAGACCTTTATGTTAGGGTTTTGGTGATACTGCTACAGTGGTTTGGTACTTCCTATTTCCTCTTCTTCAGTTGTACTTATACTACTTGCACTTGTGTTATGTTGATAGCCTGTTACATTATTGCTAGCTTAGACTATCCTGCGTATATGATGAGATATTCGTTGAGTTCTATGACTCACTCCGTTAGCTTCTTGTTTTTATTTCAGGATGATCGACTAGAGTGCCCCTGCAGCCTGTCCCTCTGCGTGTGTCGAGACGATTTCTTGTTGTCCGGTATATGTCGGTGGTACATGTTGGTACCCTTTTTATTTGTCATTCAGTTGTACTTTCATTTGCTATTCCGCTGCGGTATTTTCGATATGATTGTACTTTTGTGTGCCATGGAGGCCCTTGTTCATTTTGTTTTGTCGTAAGTCAGACCGGTCCGCAGTCAGGTATGGTTTACCCTGTTTTAGTTTATGTTCTGTTTTGATTTGAGGCCTAAGGCTCATTTAAACTGCGTGGTTGTGTTATATGTGATGTATGTATGTGTAAATTGTCCGCCGGACAGGGGAGGTGTTATCCGATTTTTTATTGGATCAGCGGCTCCTGGGTCTCGGGGCGTGACATAGCATGTGATACTTATACCTTTAGGACTTAGGCTATGGTGCATTATTTATGATCCTTGCATATCATGTTGATATAGGTGGACTAGATAGTGGATGCTGTTTGACTAGTATCATGCATCATCATGTACTGTGCATCACTGTCGACCAGAGGCTCCCTTGTGATTGAGACAGGTCGACAGTCATACCTGACCTACCCATAAGGCGACTTATGGGTTAGTGGTTGACGGAGTATGGGTAGTGTGCTTTGTGCTGCTCCTCTCATGTACTCATGGGTTAGTGAATCGAAGCGTGGTAGCAGGCAGAGCCCCCCCATTGGGTAGTCCATATACCAGGAGATGAGAGAGAGAGGTCTCTCCCCCATATATATGCATGGGGTAAGGGTAACACTTAAATAGAGATATCCTTCAGAGATGACCTAAGATAGGAGTATTACTTCAGCAGGGAGGTAACATTCAAATAGAGATATCACCTAGATAGGTCATAGGGTAGGAGTGTTACACCGACAACATCCCGTCTACTCGATCGCTCAGGAGCAGTGATGACAGAGTACTTATGGTAGTCACAGTTCTACGTCGGAGGGTGGCCTCCGCTCAGCTTCCTCCTGTACATAGGTGACGATGTCTGACCGATGGTAGAGGTGATCATGTCATTGCACCATGTGTACACATATTTTGCATTTGCCCGTGCATGCTATACTTGGATGTTGCATATGATTGACATGCACATACAGGAGACCTTTATGTCCTGGTTTTAACAACCCCGCCACACTGATATAGCGTTTTCTATTCCTTATATTAGTTGTACTTATCATTGCCTATATATGTGTTATTTCGGTAGCCTGTTTTACTATTGCTAGTTTAGACTATCTTGCATATCTAATGAGATATCCGCTGAGTACTGTGAACTCATTCCGTTAGTTCCTTGTTTTTATTTCAGGATGATCGACTGGAGTGCCCAGCAACCTGTCCCGTTTTACGTGCATCGAGACGATTTCGTCGTTTACCTGTATATGTTTGTGGGTACATGTTGATACCTCTTTTCATTCGTTCTTCAGTTGTATTTTTATTTGTAGTTCCGCTGTGGTATTTTTGATATGGTTGTACTTTTGTGTGCAATGGAAGCTTTCGTTCTGTGTGTTTTGTCGTAAATCGTACCGACACGCAGCTTTTGTCGTCGTTTTCATTTTTTTATCCAGACGTTTGTTCCAGCCCTATGGGCTGCGGTACAAGCGGCTGAGGTAGATGTAGAGGTTAGGTTTTCTGAATTGTCCGTCGGGTCAAGGGAGTGGCAGTCTGGTCAATATTGGACGAGCAGCTCCTCAGGGTGTGACACAATGTGCTTACCAAGGCAACTCGGGCGCTCGTGAATGGGAGTTCCCGTGTTCCCAGGCACCCCAGTCAACATAGGCACCCGAGAAGTCAAGTTTCATCCAAAACTAGTCATTCACAGTCGTTGCAACGAGGATAACCTTGAAGCCACTTGTCAGTCACCCCTATGCACTCGGACGGTCGTATAAAGCCATGTCAGCAATCAGATGAACTTTACTAGGGCTATAAATAGACTCTAATGCTCAGTTACTTTCATCATTCGAATTGTACATGAATTCTATTTTTGTTTTCCTCTTTCTCTAGTTCAAATTCTGTAAAGAGACTTCTTCGCCCACAAGGAGATCATCTAGAGATTGTATTGTTTTATTATCTTGGATTGGCAACTACGTTGATTGTAACCAAGTAATTTCATTATGTCTCTATCTTTTTGATTATTTTGTTTTCATGTTTTTGTTTTTTCTTATAAACTAACTTTCATCTATGTTAAGGAAAATAAAAGATTATCTTTATTTACAGGCAATTTACCTTTCTTTTTATCGATCGTACGATCCCCGACACAAAAGCCCATCCCATATTTATTGCTCTCACATGGGTTTGTCAGAGAGATCATATCTTTGCTCTAAATCTAAGATATGTTGGCCATTCCTAGGACATGACCATTGGATACATGATGGAACTACCAGATTTAGGGAGTGTTTGGGAGAGCTTTTACTTCTTGAAAAGTGATTCTTGTAGTGATTATCTTGAAGTTAGTAAGAAGTTAAAGCATGCAGTGTTTGGAAATAGAAGTCAAAAGCTGATACAAGGTAAAGTTTGAGTGTTTGGTGAATAATCACTTTTAAGCTTAATTTTTAATTAAATGACAATAATATCCTTAAACTATCAAAATTAATTTTTTTCAATTATCTAAATATAATTTTGATACATGATCTATAATATTTTATATATTTAATATTATATTTTAAATATTATATCAAAATTATTTTTTAATAATATATATATTTAAAAAAATATAAAGTTAATAAAAATATAAAAAATAATAAAATAATAAAATTTATATAAATTTATACAAATATGTATAAATTTTTTGAAAATATAAATTATATAAAATATAAGATTTTATTTAAAAATGTGATGGTAATTATGTAAAATAATAAATTTATTAAGGGTATAAATGTCAACTTTTAATTCTACACCATAAGCAAAAAAGCAGAAGCAGAAAAAAGCATCAAATTGTTGCTTCTAGCTTTTGAGTAAAAGTTGCAGAAGTTAAAGCAGAATCTGACATTCCCAAACACTCAAAAGCACTTTTGCATGGCTAGAAGCTAAAAAGCAATAAGCAGAAGCTCTCCCAAACACTCCCTTAGTAGCAGCATGACAATTGGATAAAGGTATCTGACAGCAACATAGTGCTTCATTGAAGCGGAGATTACAGAGATGTTATAAAAGGTTCTTTCTTTGTTGGCGTAGGTATGCAAGTCCATTGCTTTATTTCCCACTACTACTGTTCTTCTTGGAGGGTACTAACTTGATCGTATGAGTAGTTGTACCAAAAACTCCTGGCCTACTTATTTACGGTTTCTCTTCTTCCTTTTCCACCAATGCGTTCAAACCTTTCGAGTTCAAAGTCTTTTCCTAGTCAACCTCCTTGCTCGTTCCTGACACTCCACGACTCACTGCTTCTAGATCGGATTATATATATATATCAAATATATGAGTTTGTAGGTTAAATATTTAAAATTATGGTTAAAATAAGTTTTAGTTCAAATTTATTTTCATCAATAATTTTAATTTTTTACTAGCCAAATTAAATTTGGTTAATAATTTTTAATTTTATTATAAAAATAGTTTTGAAAATCAAAAACATATTTAATATTACATTATTATTTCTCTCTAAATTTTATTATTTTCTATTTCTATCTTCTCCTTCATTATCATTTTTATACCCTTATTACTGTGTTCTTGCTCTTCTGTAAGTTATTATGCACACTCTTCTTTTTTCAATAATTCACCATCCATGTTTTACTAGCTAAATATTTTTTATAAATATTTTTAATTGATAATATATTAAAGTTAAAATTGATAAAAATATAATTAGGTTCACGCAGCTCCTGTCAAGACCTCTAAGAAGAGTCTATTATAGATAATGACTATATCTATTACTCGAATATATTACCTCTAGATTACACAATAATAATTTATCATTGTCTTAAGACTTTTCTTTATCTAAGTTAATATTGATTGATAATTTTTTTTAAAAATAACATTTAAAATATATATTAATAATATTACAATAATTTATTATAAATTAGTTAGTATTTTTTATATTTTATTGATAAAATTTAACTTCATTTATTTAATTAAAAATATTCAATAGATAAATATATTATTTTTTAATAAATTATGTTTGAAAGTTTAACCTAAAATAATTTTTATTTTTTAAATTTTACTAATAAAGAAGCGAGTTTTGATAAAGATATAATTATTGAAATAATTTCCCACTCGAACCCAGAGCTAATTGGTTCTTCCTGAAATGCGTTGAGGCGCCACAGTTAACTGGACATCTAAGGGTAAAGCACTATTAAGCTTCATCGTCGAAAGGGAAACAGCCCGATCACCAGCTAAGGCCCCTAAATGACCGCTCAGTGATAAAGGAGGTAAGGGTGCAGAGACAGCCAGGAGGTTTGCCTAGAAACAGTTACCCTTGAAAGAGTGCGTAATAGCTCATTGATCGAGCGCTCTTGCGCCGAAGATGAACGGGGCAAAGCGATCTGCCGGCTGTGGGATGTAAAAATGAAACTATCATTTTAAATTTTACTAATAAAATTAAATATATCTAATAATATTTTTATTATATATTTTTTAAAAAATATTAAGATCTTAAATTTATTTTCTATCTCACGCCTCAGGAGGTTGAAACGGCCTGATGATGTTTTATATACATTAGGCCTCTCTATTATTTTCATAACTAATTTATTTATTCCATTACTAACCAATTATTGATTCTTTAGGATTATATTTCTCTGAATAGAACAAGGGTAGATTTTTAGCATTACATTTGCATTCGAACATCCGTTTGTAGTAAATCCAAAATGCATTGCAATAAATTAACTATTTGATAATCTTTCTCAAATTGCTTTCCTGGTCAAATCGTTGTGTTTGAAAAAGAATACAAGGAACCCTTTTCGTAATAAGATAAACATGATCAGTAACGACAAAGTGAAACGTTAATAAATTTAAATATTTTAAATATAAAATATAATTCAACTCTAAAAGAACTTAAAATTTTATTTAGCATTGAAACCTATGAAAATAATATTAAACTTTTAAATATTAACAAAGCTAGATATTAAGCACAGTAAAACAAATAAACAATGTCAAAATTTATAATTTCCCTTTTTTTAAAAAATAACAGGACAATAGAACATAGTGGTTTATTATTATTTATCTTCAGCCAGCGGCGCCTTCTCAATTGTCTGGCACCTTCTCAATTTTTTAAGCAGGTAAGAATCGAATCTAATCGACACCTTCTCAATTTTTTAAGCACGTAAGAGTCGAATCTTATCTCGACATATCAAATCAATCATCAAACACGAAAACTGGTCCCTTAAATATTTGAACGATAAAATGGTCCTTTAAATAGTTGAACGATAAAATGTAAAAGGAGAATCTGTCAATGCTAGAGAATGACTTTGCAATAGTAGTAACTCAAGCAATGGATTGTTGTTCGACTCTCTCTCTCTGCCGATAAAATTCACCAAAAAAACACCTTAATAGCCTCTTACAAAAGTCAAAAAAAAAAAACACTTCGCAAAATGTTCTGTTTCTACGTTGTTCGGCGCTGGAACTTGAGCATCCCTTTTATTCGGTTTCCTTATGGCAAACTGATTCAAGTAGATGCAACAGTGACTGCTGTCTTGTGAACAAATGCCACACCTTTCTCAATGCTAGCTTTCAACTCAGGTTTCAGTGCTTCCAGTGCCTTGGACTCGTACTCGGTTAGATCCTCAATATCAGCTGATACAAAGGCTTCTATACCTTTCTGGCAGATCTTAACTCTTGAAGCAAAGAAAGGCAGATCAGTTAGCTCAGACTGAACAAAACTACACTCATAGACATCCTCATCACCGCCAAGCGCTCGAAGGGAAGATTCTACAAACCGTGCAGCAGCATAGGCCATTGATAAGGTTGCAGATCCAGCGCCAGCTTTTGCCTCGACAACCTCTGTCCCAGCATTCTGTATTCTGACAGTCAGCTCTTTGATTTCTTCATCGCTGAATGTCACCATTGGCCTTGTCTTTGATAGCAAGGGTAAGATGGTAATGCCAGCATGGCCTCCAACGACTGGCACATCCACGTCGATAAGCTTTAGTTCCTTCTTTTGAGCAATAAAAGTGTTGGCTCTAACAACATCAAGGGTAGTGACGCCAAAAAGCTTCTTGGGATTGTAGACCCCCTTTTGCTTGAGCAGCTCGGCAGCTATTGGAATTGTAGAATTCACCGGGTTGCTAATAATGTGGATGAAAGCGTCCGGGCAATTGTCTGCAACAGCCTCAATCAGTGTCTTCACAATCCCAGCATTGATATTGAATAAGTCATCACGAGTCATGCCTGGCTTCCTCGGAACTCCAGCTGGGATCACCACCACATCTGCACCTTTCAGACAATTAGCCAATTCTGAAGGCCCAGTGAAATCCAAAACATGAGAGGGAGTATTGCAATGACTGAGATCAGCAGCAACTCCTTTAACATTTGCAATATCATAGAGATGCAGTGCCGAGACCAAAGGAGACATCTTAATCAAAAGTCCTAGGGGTTGGCCAATCCCACCAGCAGCCCCAAGGACAGCCACCTTAAAAGATGCTTGTGGCTGAAGTTGACTTGAGAAAACCTGCTTTTCTTCGGGTTTGGAAACAACAGCTGCCCAGAGAGATGAATTGCTAGCCTTGCCCAAAAAGGATGAATCAATTTGAACATTTGGTGAAACCTTCAGACCTCTGAAACCACTGACAGACTTTGAGCAACTCAAATTCAAGCCAAGAGTTTTAGATCTTGATTGCAAGCTAGCCTGAACACTAACTAATCCACCAGACTGTGTTGTAATTGCTGTGGATGCCATCTTATAAACAATCTATAATGATGATAATACGTGGCATTAATCAAGAGTCAGTTAAAATCCAGATTTCAGTATGAGATTAGCTGAATTAAGTTGTTGTAGCTCACTTGAAAATGGCAATAAGCATACAAGATATCAAACATTATAAGGACCAAACAAAAGTATGATGAAAGAAACATTTATATCGAAACAAGGTGTATAGAATAGAAAGATAAGAGAAATATTCTTACACCGGAAGGGTTCCTGATTTCTAAAATATAAAATATCCATGCAGCACCTTCCAAATGGAACAATGTGCTAAAGAAAACATGGTTTAGTGCTCATAACAAGAAGCAAAAAGTATGACACAAAAGGCTCAACAAATTTATTAAAAAAATCTCAGGAACTTAGGACTCTCCAACGGACATAAAACGGATACCTTGTATCCTTTCCTTCCGTACGATAATTTATGTCAGAAACTTGTGTGGTGCAGGTTAGCATCTAACATCTCAAACTTATATGATGAATAGAACAAAACCATGCCTTATGAAGATAAACTATATTTCAGTTTAAAAAGGTCAGAAATTACCAAGTAATTCCCATGTATTATTTTGACATAAAAGTTGAAATCTCAATGACAAGGGATTTTCTGATTAAAAATGGCTGGGTTTGTATCATTATTTTTCTCAAGTAAAATAGTAATTTAATAAATGTTGACTCACATGTACCAACAACATATCATATAAGTATCAATACACTCCGTGCAACTTTCAATAATGGCAATCAAGTCATAGGCATTTAACTGAGTTTGGTTCAGGGTCCATGTCACTACTTTTAGTAATTCAATAATTTAGAAACCAAAGTTTCAGAATTTAAGTGGTTAAAACTACATATAAATACATAAATACATTCACATATATATTATTTATATATATGTGGGAATGGGAGCCTCCGCCTTATTTCCTACTTGAGATTATTCTCTGCTTCTTTAAGTCTTGTGTTGCACAAGCCACAACATCCAAGAAATCACTCCTAAGAGAAACTCTGGCAAGTGAAGACTGTTCAAATCTAGCTTGCAATCAAATTCACTAGGTTTTTGCAACTTCTCTGCGGACTACCCAACCCGTTTCAAATTGCATTTGCCTTTTTCTGAACCACATATTGAATCTTCGAAATGTTCCAAAACCACCAGCCCAACCAAGCAACACTGTCCAGAACAACTCTGCTGCTGAGCTCAGCAGTCTAAGCCCGTGCCAGCAACACAAGAATATTGTATGTGAGAATCAGGCTACAAGTATAGAGGCTTTTCTTTAAATTTATTCTGGTTTAACTTATCCTATGAGAATCACATACATGCAAGCAAATGTCGACAAAAGCATCTATAATATATAGGAGATAACTTCTATTCTTTTAAAACCACCCCGCCATACAAATATGATAAGAAAGACCAAAAGAATAGGATTTACAAGTATTTAAAAAAGATTCATGACAAAATGGGACAAATGGCATCTTTCAGTTTAGACATCTAGTTACAAATTTATTGGTAAACGTTACAGGTTGTTGGTAACTAAAGGCTTCGGATATGTAAAGCAAGCCCCGTCCATTCTGCATTACTTTACAGATACAAAACACAAAAACATAATACCTCCAAATTTTATTGGTAATCAGAGTAATGATGATGAAACCACACAGTTAAAGTATAGAGTAGCTAAGTTAACTTGGAAAATAGATATGAAAAACAAAAAATGTCAGGTGCTGCACTTTACAGAATTAAAAGGAAATAATTGAAGAAATGGAAGCAACGCGCTGTTGAACCAAGAACCTTGGCAAACACTTCTTCATATAATTATCAATATCTTACACAGCTACAACATTTAGAAGTAACTAGACGTGTCTGTTTTGTTTTGTTTTTCTTTGATCAAGAAGAGCCTTTTTTTTTTACTTCAAATTACAAACAAATACTTTCGACTTAGCAGTTCAAAAAAAATGTCCCGCTAATCCTTTACAACCAAAAACAATATGGCCATACGAAATATACATTTTTTTTTTCTTCCTGAGAAATGAAAATGTCCAACCGTAGTCCATCGGTTACTTGTAAGGTCGAAAATGCTTAGCCAGTAAAGGACGCAAATTTAAACAAACAAGGACGCGCAATATCAGGCCCAACCTCTTTGGCAGTCCATAGACGATCCAATCGAAGAAAAATTATGTCACAATCGGAGAAATACATTATTGTTTGAGACAAAGTGGACTCGCCAGCCAAGATTCAGGAGCAATCAACCAAAATAAAATAAAGCCAACGAAATATCTAAGAAGGACCGACCACATACTTGACCATCTAAGAAAAGTGATGGAATCAGTATAACCACCGCTCAATTTCGTATCTCATAGAAAAAAATATCACGAATCACAAGTTACCTTCGTTCTTATTTTTCAAAAAAAAAAAAAACTTTTTTCTTCTCTTGCTATAAAATTCCAATCTCCAGGAAGCTTTAAACCAAAATATCGATAGAATAAAAAGAATATCCTAGATATCCGTATCCCAGTCGGTACCAACTCAGAAATCAAAGTAAAACATTCAAAGGAGCAGCCTTCTTATATTCGGCCGTAAACAAAACGAAAACAAAATAGCCTAGTACGTTCGATCGCAAATGGTCTCCGCCCTCCTTGATTTCAAAGAAAAGGATAGCAAAGTAGCCAAAATATTCGGGAGTAACACCGTTCCAGATCTCAGATCTCAAGAATTTAATGGGTAGACCACGCCTCCCCCGCGGATGATGCGGTTGACCAATAAAATATTCATGATTATTTTGCAAACCAAGTTGAAACATAAGATCTAAAGAAGCTGCAAATGAAATGAGATAGATCCACAAGCAAACATGGAAAAAAAAAGGAGCGAGAGAAAGTAGCAGAAGAGTAATCCACCTATCGGGAACCACAACACTTCTCCCCTCTCGATTCGATACGGCGGCGACGGAGATTGCGAGGAAGACGAGTGCGCACCCTCCTCTCTTGGCATTTTATAGTGCTACTTTTGTAAACTAAACCTGGAAAACAAAACAAGATCCAACAACTACTACGATTATTATTACAATTTTAAAATCAAAATGAGAGACGAAAATGACTTAGATAAAAGAAGAGAAAAATATCCTAAATTCGTTGTTTGCAAATTTAACTTTATGTTCAATTTAATTTTAGTAATAAATTATAATTTTTCATAAATTCAACATCCTTTAATTAAAATCTAGTATATTTTCTATCAAATTAAGTATTGTCTAATCAATTCATCTAAACTAATTAATTGATATGAACTCCTAATCAATTGGCAGGCGTAAAAAGAATTGTGTTTAATTTGATAGAAATATACAAAATTCTAATTTAAATATATTGAATTTAGAAAGAATTATACTTATTACTGCATTCGAAAAAAGATGGTACTCAATTTGATAGAAAATATACTAGATTCTAATTACATGATACTGAATTCAGGTGGAATTATATCTCATTTTAGACTTTTTGTACTTAAAAATAATGAGGGCAATTAGGTAAATTAATATATATTAAGGAGCTGAAGCATATAAAACTTTGCATGCAGGAAGTGGAAATGAACTTTTTCTGACATAGAGATTGAAAATAAAATTTAAGATTCAATTAAGGATTTAAAGGTAATTTACAAACACTCAATTATAAATAAAGTTATATAGAATAATTTAGTGATTAATTTTAGAGTTGATTGAAGAAAACTCTTCAAACCGAAACTGACCTTTACATGCAGTCCTCACTTGATAAAATCTTTACATGCACTCCCTGATAAGATTGATAAAATGGTTTTATGTATTATTTTTTATCAGAATAAAAGAGTAAAAACTCAGTATACATTGTAAAGATTTGAGTATAAATTATTTGAGATTGAGCACTAATTTAAGAAATTTGATAATAAAGTTTCGGTAACCCCTCCTGTGAAGATCTTGATGCGGTGGCCCCTCCATTATGATCTTGATGCGGTGGACCCTCTATTATAATCTTGATGCAACCTCACATACTCAAATTTCTAAATTTTATACTCAAATTTCTTCAAATAATACTTAATCTAAATCAATTCATACTTAAATTTTTATAATATATACTGAAAATTTTAGTATATACTGAAATAATATATACTCAAATTTTTTCAAATAATACTCAAATTTCTTAAATTAGTATTGAATCTCAAATAATTTATACTCAAATCTTTACAATAGATATTGAATTTTTACTCTTTTATACTGATAAAAAAATAACACATAAAATCATCTTGTCAATCATATCAAGGAGTGCATGCAAAGATTTTATCAAGTGGAGACTGTTGGGATCGATGCGTACGGCTAGAGGAGGGTGAATAGCCGATCATCCACTTTAGTCGCGGTTCTTCCTACACGTGTTAGCGTGCGTAAGCAGAACTATAAACAATATAAACAATCAAACGCTAACATAAACCTTTTACGTGGTTCGGAGATAAGGCTCCTACTCCACGGCTGTCCGTAAAGTGGATGATTCCGATCCGTCGGTGGATGAGTCCCCGGAAGACCTCCGGCTAGCTCTTGTCGCTCTTTGTGGGTGGAAAAACCTTGCCACAAACTCCCGACAACACCTGAGCACTAGGAGACTTCCAATAAGCTCTAACCAAGCTTATTTCGTCAACCTTTGCTCAGCTAAACCGAGCTCTCTTAAATAGAGCTCACAGCTGGAAATAGTCGTTACCAGTCGACTAGTCCACTTGGATTCGAACGTTGCAGCCCAACGTTCGAATTCTAGCCGACACCAATCGACTGCTCCTAAGATCAGTCGGCTGATCTTTCTGTGCACTTCATCAGTCGACTGATCCAAGCACCAGTCGACTGCTCTACCCCTAAATCTAGGGTTTCCCTTCCTAAGTATAATTCTCTCAGCACTCGGACTCTCGTGACTTAGCTGACCCTTCCAGCAACCTCGACTTGTTGCTTTCAAGCCTTCTCCGACTTTGGCTCTCGTCCCTCGGATGCATACGAACCGGCAGCTCATTCTTATGTCATCCTTCGCGTATGCCTCGAAGTTCGCTTCTCTCGGCTCATCGTTCCTGCTTTGTCCATGGTCCCTCCATCCAGCAACCTCGACCTATTATCTTCAAGCCTTCTTCGACTTTGACTCTCGTCCCTTGGATGCATACGAACCCGCGGCTCGTTCTCATGCCATCCTTCGCGTATGCCTCAAAGTTCGCTTCCCTCGGCTCATCGTTCCTGCTTTATCCACAGTCTCTCGGATGCATACAAGCCCACGGCTTGTCTCCTCATGTCATCCTTCATCGGACACGAAGCCATCCAGCTAAGTCGATGTGCATATGTCATGCAAACCTGCACACTCAAATATGCATATCAATCATAAGGGCGAACCTAACTTAAACCTTTTGCCCAAACATCAAAACACATGGCCACTCCGGACCATAGATTGCCACAACAATCTCTCCTTTTTTGATGTTTGGCAATACATTTAAGTTAGGGAAAACAAATATCAAATACAATGCTAGTAACCATTTGGACTTACATTGCCAAGGCTTCACTTTGGACTTATACCGCCAATGTGTATGCAATGTAAACATGCATGGATCCTATCACAAGGCATCCCCACACCTAAACCTCCCCAATGAGTTTAGGATTTTTACCAAAATGAGTTTTTTAAGAACCTCTCCTAGGCTCCCCCTGTATTGGACTTACAAAGGCTTTTTAAGAACCTTTTCAAGGTTCCCCTTTGCTACCAAATGAGCACCAATGCTCCCCTTTTATCTAAGCTCCCCCTTTACCTAGGATTTCTTACAAAGATGTATTTGGTTTCCCACTTAAACTCAACACTTCTCCCCCTTTGTCACACATCAAAAGAACTCCAATAATTTCTCTTTTATTAGATTCTTTAACCTCTAATGATCATAAACAAAGTGTATTAACCTCCCATAAGATTATACACTTGTTTTATATCACTACGACACTTTTCGATTGCTAAAAAACAATTTCAACCTATATCAGTCGACTGCGACAGTTACCAGTTGACTGATCCCCATCGAAAAATCATACAGTAGCTAGTCTCTCTCCAAAAACACTGTTACCAGTCCACTGTCCCTTGCACCAGTCGACTGGTACCCTGATTTCAGCCTTTTTCAGCATTTCTGACCTAATTTTCGAAATGCATCAGAAATTTCACAAATCTCCAAATATTTCTAAATTTTGTGGAGAGGTTTGTGGTACCCGTGTCTACTTGGAAAAAATACATTCAAAAATGTATCTATCACCAATCCTAAGATTGACACAAAACTCAAAACTATCTAAATGGTTCGATTGAACCTTGACCTAAAGTCCTAGTTTTGATCTCCTCTTGATGTATATGCTCATACCAAACCATAATGTATTCCTAGCATTGATTTATATAACATATATACATCAAAAATCAACTTCCATGCAATATGACCCCAATGTCATATTTTATGCATGCTATTTAAACCCAATGTGCCAAATTCCTATGATTGAGACTCAAATCCGTCTCCAAATCCTTCGGCACACTTCATGATCTATCTAGATTTTAGAGAGAAATCCTCTCGAGATCCATTTACCATGAGTCCCAACTTGGCTCTTAGAGCTCCCCCTTGAGCTCTTAGCCTTAGTCACCTCCCTAGACGACTCATCTATAATTACAAGGCCACACCGGTATACCTCCAATAACTTTTGACCTACAACCCCAACTTTCTTAACTTTGGACACCTTGCCCTTAGTTAAGTTCTTTTTCTTCCCTTTAAATGACTTTCCCTTGTCATTATTGGTCTTCCCCTTGCTATAGTCATATGACACCCTTACATATGACTTCTCTATAGCGTTGGAGACCTTAGATCGGTATTTTAGACCCGATCTATCATTGTTAGATTTTTGACCACCCAACACCATACCTAAACCCTTAGATCCAATAGTGAAACTATCTAAGGGTTTCTTTAATTTTTCAAGCTTTACTCTCAAATCTTGATTTTCCCTTTCTAGGTTCTTAAACCTAGAATCAATATGTCCACCTTGGGCATTCCTAAACTTACCCAACTTCCTAGGCATATGTCTCCCTTTCTTGAGGTTAATGCCTTGGTCCTTAGGTCTAAAGGTTCTAGATTTATCATGATACATGAATTCCCTATGGTTTTGATATACAACATTAACCCTATTTTTATCATGATATCTAAAACTAAAACTATGCATGGGTAAATAATTTTCATTATTTCTAACATACATGGAGGAATTTGAATTACATCTAAAGTTAGGGATTACCTCCCTTACCCTTGTAGCTCCCCCTTGATGTGAGTTTTTCTTCTACTCATTCTTCTCCCACTTCCTCAAATGCTCTAATTTCTTAAATTCTCCTTTCCTTGAGCATTTGGTGTGGTAGTGTCCTAACTTACCATACGTGAAGCACCTAATGTGCATCTTCTTCTTTTCCCTACAACCCATGTTAGATTTCGAAGAGATTGACTTTGGTTTAGGATTTACATCTTTTTTCTTACCCAATGAACACTTATCCTCGTAGTGTCCCTTTTGATTGCACCCAAAGCAAATTATGTGATCATTTGACTTTGCTTTGATGAGGAGACTTCTTGCTCCGGCATTGAGGATGATCTTTCCTCCCCCTCAATCCTTGACGTGGATACTTCTTCTATTTCTTCTTCACTTGAGGATGTGAACGATTTCACTTTCTCCTCTTCGAATGTTGAACTTGATTCAACTTTCGATTCGTCTTTCTCCTTTTCTTAGACTAATGACCCCTTTTCCTTGGGCTTCTCTCCTTCTTGTCCTTGTGTTGAATTTTCATGTAGAGCTATCACCTTTCTCCATAGCTCATATGCATTCTTGTATTCTCCTACATGTGACAATATGTGGAGGTAATGAATTTAACACAATTCTAGTTACCTCCTTATCCGCCTCCACTTCCTCTTTTTGATCCTTGGTCCAATACCGAGGTCGGAGGCATTTTCCCTTCTTGTCCATTGGAGCTTCAAATGGAACCTCCAATGCGGTCCAATGGTCCCAATCCATTTGGAACCACATCTCCAACTGCTTCCTTCAATAATTGAAGTCATCTCGATCGTATGAAGGTAGGATCCGAATATCTCATCCAAGCGGACCTTCCGAATCCATCTTTCTCTAGCACCTTTGCTCTTTTGGTAGTTATTCCAACAAGAGTGAACCTCACTTTGATACCACTTGTTGGGATCGATGTGTACGGCTAGAGGAGGTGAATAGCCGATCACCCACTTTGATCGCGGTTCTTCCTACATGTGTTAGCGTGCGCAAGCGGAACTATAAACAATATAAACAATCAAACGATAACACCAAACCTTTTATGTGGTTCGGAGATAAGGCTCCTACTCCACGGCTGTCCGTAAGGTGGACGATCTCGATCCGTCGGTGGATGAGTCCCCGGAAGACCTCCGGCTAGCTCTTGTCACTCTTTGTGGGTGGAGAAAGCTCGCCATAAACTCTCGACAACACCTGCGCATTAGGAGACTACCAATAAGCTCTAACCAAACTTATTTCGTCATCCTTTGCTCAGTCAAACCGAGCTCTCTTAAATAGAGCTCATAGATGAAAATAGTCGTTACCAGTCGACTGGTCCAATCACCAGTCGACTGGTCCAATCACCAATCGACTGGTCCACTTGGATTCAAACGTTGCAACCCAATGTTCGAATTCCAGCCGACACGAGTCGACTGCTCCTAAGATCAGTCGACTGATTTTTCTGTGCACTTCATCAGTTGACTGATGAGTCGACTAATCCAAGCACCAGTCAACTGCTCTACCCCTAAACCTAGGATTTTCCTACCCGAGTATAATTCTCTTAACACTCAAACCCTCACGACTTAGCTGACCCTTCCAGCAGCCTCGACCTGTTGCCTTCAAGTCTTCTTCGACTTTGGCTCTCGTCCTTCGGATGCATACGAACCCGCGACTCGTTCTCATGTCATCCTTCGCGTATGCCTCGAAGTTTGCTTCCCTCGGCTCATCGTTCATGCTTTGTCCATGGTCCCTCCATCCAGCAGCTTCGACCTGTTGCCTTCAAGTCTTCTTCGGCTTTGGCTCTCGTCCTTCGGATGCATACGAACCTGTGGCTCGTTCTCATGCCATTCTTCGAGTATGCCTCGAAGTTCGTTTCCTTCTTCTCATCGTTCCTGCTTTATCCACGATCCGTCGGATGCATACAAGCCCATGACTTATCTCCTCATACCATCCTTCACCGGACCCGAAGTTGTCCAGCTAAGTCCATGTGTATCCTGCAAACCTGCATATTCAAATACACATATCAAACACAAGGATGAACCTAACTTAAACATTTTGCCCAAACATCAAAATACATGATCACTCCAGACCATAGATTGCTCCAACAGAGACTGCATGTAAAGGTCAGTTTCGATTTGAGGACCAATTTTTCCTTAATTTTAATAGAAAAATTAAGGGAAAATTATTGTTTAAATACATGAAAAATCAAGCAGAGGAAAAAAAAGTGTAGGAATAATTTGTACTGGCTTTAATGAAAAAAAATTCAGAGGAGAATTCTTTATTTAAGTATATTGAAAATTAAACAGACAAAATTAGATGTAAAAAATAATTACTGAAATTTACATACTCGTAAAAAAAATTAAAAATATACTATTTTAAGGGTTTGTTGGTTTGTTTTTCTTTTCCATTTTTAAGATTTAGGAAATAAAATGTAAAAAAAATATTTTTTAATTTTTTTAAGATTTAAAAACAAAAATAATGGTTTAATAAAATTGAATTATTTATAGATAAAAGTATCAAAAAATATTTAGTTGATTATTAATAATTTATATGATATAATAATAATCAATTTTGCTTATTGTTTTTTTATATTGAACTATTATATAAATTTAATAATATTAGTATCTAATTAAATAACAAATAATATTAAATCCTATTTAATACAATAAAAATAATATAATACTAAATGATAGTTAATAAAAACAATAATAAAAGAAATTAAAATAATAATCAGATTATAATAGAAAAAACAATCGATGTTATATTATACTTACATTTAGAAAATTTAAAAAGATGGTTAGATTTTTTTAAAAAAATGTTAATATATTAATGTTAATTTTTATAATGAAAATGTGTGTTTTAAATGGTAAATAAAAAAATAGAGGTATCGTGTCACATAATCCTCGCCCTCCATTTGCTTCATGGCAGTTGTTTTTCATATTCATCTACGATATTTGATGTTGTGGTCCCTTTCCGGACGGCTGCTGTTTCTTTGACATATAACATATTATTCTTTCTCGTTCTTTAATTCCGTTCCGTCTCGTTCCGTTCGGGTTGCTGGTGCGCGTAAACTGTACGACGTTCTCCAGCCTCGACAACGACCAGCCGCATATTCCTCGTTTCTTTGAAATTTTCATCATTTAGTCGGACTCTTCAAGGCGCCGGCCGGCTGATCTCATTAAGTCCACCTCCCACTCGATGCTCCTCCTTCCTTCCTCCATGTCTCCGCCCGCTCTTTTCCTCCCCCTTCTCCTCCTCCACCTCCACTTCCCATGGGGTGCGTCCAGGCCAAGGGTCCCTCCAACGCCTCGCCCTCGCAGGCTGTCCTCGACGCCTTGAAGCGCGACCACGGGTACCTCCCCGGCCGCCAGGCCCGTCTCGCCGTCACGAAACACCAACCCATCCCCGACCGTGTTGCTTCGGGCGGAGGAGGAAAAGCTTCGACTGGGGATGAAGAAGGAAGCGAGGGTGTCGGAGTGCAGTCCCACAAAGCCTCTCTCCCGCAGTTGCAACCCGTGAGACCATCCTCCATCGATGGGGGAGAGGAAGAATTGGTAGGCGGATGGCCTAAGTGGCTCGTTGCCAATGTTTCGCCCGACCTTCTAGTTGGTTTTGTCCCGAAGAGCGCTGACTGTTACGAGAAGCTCGACAAGGTGGTTTGCACTTACACTTCTTCAGAGTTCCTTTTTTCCCCTTTCGCTGACCAAAAACATTTTTTTTTCTTCTCTTATTCTCTTTGATTGTAAAATGTCACTGGGCAGTGCATAATAGAGGGGAACTTAATAACGCTTTGTCTATGATGCTTCTCGGTTAAGTAGAAATAAACTCTCATGCAAATAGTATATCGTTAGGTGATAGTGTGTGCAAAACAAGATGTATAGTTCTGCAATCTTAAAATAATAAATTTGGCTTTTAGTTAGGACTTAGGGGCAGTAAACAAAAGAACCCAAACAACTTGTAGCATTGCGATGCATTTGAAATATGACAAAATTCATGTTCGTACAATACCAAACAACAAGCAGAAATTGAGAATTCAAGTGCTTTCATTTTTTTCTTTTTAATTTTGTAAGAAAAAGCTGTTTAGGATGTTTCTCCAAGGCATTTTGAAAGTAATAGAAGAGGGTGAGTTCCATGTGTGGATGAGTATATTGTTCCTGCCTATCTCTACTTTTAGCATCATACTGATAAAATATGCTGAATTTAAGATGGAGTCTCGTTTTTTTTTGTTTCTGTACATAAGTTTTCCTAATTGTGATGCCTACAGATTGTAGTCCTGTTATTACGAAAAAATCAGTCAATCATGACTATTACTATCAAGGGATAAAAACTTTCATTTTTTTCCTTGACTTAAAATCTCATTGCTAGCTTTTTTTTTTTGTAGGAGTTTTTGATTAATCACCTTACAAAACAAGACATCCTGTAAGCAACAGAAATATATTTTTGAGTTGAAAAAACAGAACATAACCTGAGAAATTTTAATTGGAACCCTTATCTCTTCATAGTGTTATTGCATGACCTTATTATTGGTTTGACAACTGGTCAGTTACAACATTGTTCTGGTATTTTAGATAGGCCAAGGGACTTATAGCAATGTGTATAAGGCCCGAGATCGTGACACTGGAAAGATTGTTGCTCTGAAGAAGGTTCGCTTCGACACATCCGAATCAGAGAGTGTGAAATTCATGGCCAGAGAAATTATGATGCTGCAAAAGCTTGATCATCCCAATGTTATAAAACTAGAAGGCCTTGCTACTTCAAGAATGCATTATAGCCTATACCTTGTCTTTGATTTCATGCAGTGCGACTTGTCAAGGATTATTTCACGCTCGGATATAAGACTCACTGAACAACAGGTGCTTGTTTTCTTGGATTTTCCCCCCTTAATTTTGGTTTAATGATAATCTATGTGGACCTTTTCATTTTGATCACCAGTATGATATTTGGGTACCTTTTGGCTTCTCCCTGAAACACTTCTCACCACCGATGATATAGTTATGTAATCAAAGCGATATCTTTTTCTTCATTACTGTTTAGTCTTCTCATCTATTGTATTCTTCCAATTGCCAAATAAGCTTTTGTTAGTATCATTGGGTTTTCCCTGTTCCCAGATAAAGTGTTATATGAAGCAACTTCTCTCTGGTCTACAGCACTGCCATGAGAGAGGAATCTTACATAGAGATATTAAGGGTTCCAATTTACTGATAGACAGGAACGGTATTCTGAAAATTGCTGACTTTGGCCTAGCAAACTTTTACGACCCTACCATAAAAGTTGCACTTACAAGCAGGGTTGTGACATTGTGGTATAGAGCACCTGAATTACTATTGGGTACCACTGACTATGGAGTCGGCATTGATCTTTGGAGTGCTGGATGCCTTCTTGCTGAGATGTTTATTGGAAAACCAATTATAGCTGGAAGAAATGAGGTACAATTCCTAATCCTCTATTCTTGTCTTCTCCTTCAGTCTATGATGAAAATATGATAACATGCAAGATGAATCTTGTGACTTAAAGCATAGATTTAAGTGTTTCGTAAAATTTGCTTCTGCAGATGCTTATTGCCAAGATTGTTCTTGTGTTGTTCAGATTTTTTTTTTTATAGCAAAAGTCGGAAGACAACCATTATTATCTTTTAGTCATTGCAGGTTTGGAGTATCTTCCTATTTTTGACATCATAGAAATAAGAATACTCATTTCTCCTAAACAATTGATTATACTGAATATTTCTGAATTTATTAGACAAATAACAATAAATTTTTAGCCTTTTTCTTCTGTTTTAAAAAGTCATAACAATAATTTCGTGCTTAATTCTCAATCATATTAATAAAAGTTTCTCAACCATGTTC
>JAGFNQ010010110.1:0-28982 GCA_024364735.1 Boesenbergia rotunda
AAAGATCTAAGGGATTTTCAAACAAGGATGATGTGCTTATCCCAAGCTTCATACAAGACACTGTCTTAGCTCATTTTAGCATGGAAACCTCTAAGAAAAGTTTTGTACTTTTCAACTATGGAACTACTCTATCTAAGGAGATATGTTTAGATTATCAAAAGAGATAGAGTAGGTAATGGCGGTTCCTTTAAACGTCAGTTAAAGGAAGCCTCATGTATGCTAAAAACGAGACCAAATATCTGTTGTGCTGTGGGCATGGTTAGCAAATATTGGAGTATCCCAGGTCAAGGAAATTGGACTGTGGTAGAAGCATATATTAGTGCCTGAGAAGGACTAAGGACTATATGCTGGTTTACAGGGCTGACCAATCACCTGTGGGTTATATGGATACAGAATTCCAATCAAGATAGGGGCAAATATAAGTATTCCTCGAGGTTTTGTGTTTACTTTTAAGAGGTGGAACCATTATATAGCAGAGTGTCGCGCAACAGCTGCTTGATAGACTCCACCATGGAAGCTGGATGGATGGCAGTCTCTTAGACATCCAAGAAAGCTACATGGTTCAAGAACCTCAAGATAAACTTCAATGTGATTCCTAGTTTGCTTAGAGCTATCACATTTGTTGTGATTAAAATAGGTGCAGTTGCAAACTCGAAGGAATCACGAGTCCTTCAGCCAAGCAAACACATAGAGCGCATGTACCACCCAGGAGAGGAATAGTTGTTGTTGCCTAAATTACATCAGAGGATGACTTAGGGAGATCTTTTCTCTAAGGCCTTGGTAGCGAGAGCTTTTAGGCATGTGAAGGATCTAGGGGTCAGATGTATGACATTTTGAAAACTGCAAAGTCTTTGAGTATAACTGGGAGATTGTTAGGATGTATACTAAAAGTCATGCTTTTGGTTAAAATACATTTACATTTTGAAAGAGAATCGCAAAATCACACGTTGCATATTTATATTAGTATATGCACAAAATGTCTCATACCTTGCACTGTAGATAACATGGTGCGTGGTGACGTACAGAAGATCATGTTATCAGTTCCTTGCAGTAGTATGAGGAGGCTCATAACCGAGATGGAATTGGACACACCATCGGGATGGTTGTAGTGTAATTAGGTATGATTTATCTTAACCATAGAATTACACTAGTGCGCTTTGTGTGCATTGAGTATGACCAAATGAGATGTCATCCAATTTTGTACTGACTTCATAAATTGGATTAGACCTCGATTTATGTTATGGAGTACGATCTCTAAATCTCGAAATAATAACGAGCACATGTATTTAATTATTATTACATTGATTTACCAATGGGCGAGATCTATTCTATTAGATCGATAGGCCCAGTAAGTTGGGAAATAAAATTATCTACATGGTGTGCCATTGATTATTGAGGGAATCGGTGTCCTGGTTAGTCGGGATGATGATGCTGTTAGTGATATGAGAGAAGTGTCCTAAGGCAATCGCCTTATGAATGTAAAATATTTATTTTAATAAATGATAATTCACTATTTGAGTATACATGCTTGTGTATTTGATTGGGATCTTAAACTCATCTACTGAATGTCCGCAATACAACTCACAGCATAAGAGAATTTGTGATGGGATCACAACTAGTGATTATCTCTAAATGCGCAAATGTGAAGTATTGAAAATATCCCTAGTCGATGAATTGATGCTCAAGTACGAGAAGAACAAGTTGTGTGATGCATGCCAAGAAGGTAAGCAATCAAAAGCATCACACAAAGGTAAAACTCTAATCACCACTTCCTTACCTTTAGAACTTTTGCATATAGACTTATTTGATTGTCATAGTACCCCCTCACTTGTAGGGAGTAAGTATTGCCTAGTAATAGTAGATGACTTTTCTAGGTTTATATGTGTCTATTTCTTGAAACATAAGGATGATACTCTAGAGATCTTTATAGGCTTTAGTAAAAGGGTATAAAACGAAAAGAACATGAAAATAAATCGAATTAGGAGTGACCATGGTGGGGAGTTCCAAAACACAAATTTCACACAATTTTGTGTTGAAAATGGGTACAAGCATGAGTTTTCATGCCCAAGGACTCCTCAACAAAATGAGGTAGTTGAAAGGAGAAACCGAGCCCTACAAGAAGCTGCTAGGACTATGCTTACTGCATATTCCCTTCCAAGCTATTTCTGGGCCGAAGCGGTTAACACCGCTTGTTATATCCAAAATCGGGTCTTGGTACATAGGTTTTTAGGAAAAACACCTTTTGAACTTTGGAATGGAAGGGTACCACAAGTCCTCTATTTTACGGTCTTTGGATGTAAAGTCTACATCTTAAATACCAAAGATGACCTAAGGAAATTTGAGTCAAAAGCTGATGAAGGGATTCTAGTAGGGTACTCATCAAATAGTAGAGGTTATAGAGTGTATAACAAAAGGACAAAGGTGATTGAGGAGTCCTCGAATGTTAAATTTGATGAAACAAGTAGTACCTACCCTAGGAAGGCCTCAATTGATAAGGATATAGAAGAGGTCCAACCCCTTGCCCAAAGAATTCAAGACCTACATTTGGAGGGCAATGATCAAGGGGGAGTAAGAAATACCCCTGAGGATGAGGAAGAAGGTGTAAATGAACCTACAATCTCTAGGCCCTTGAGACATCACCATGATCACCCCATTGACCAAATAGTGGGTGATGTCACTCAAGTAGTAAGGACAAGGTCCTACTTTAGAGATCAAACTAGTCAAATAGCTCTAATCTCCCAATTAGAACCCAAGACCATTGATGAAGCATTGGGAGATGTTGATTGGGTCTTAGCCATGCAAGAAGAGCTAAATCAATTTGAGAGAAGTGAAGTTTGGGAGTTGGTTCCTAGGCCCAATGATTGTACTATTGTAACCACTAGATGGGTGTTTAGGAACAAACTAGATGACCAAGGTAAAATCACTAAGAACAAGGCTAGATTGGTAGCTAGGGGGTTTAACCAAGTTGAGGGACTAGATTATGATGAAACTTATGCCCCCGTAGCTAGGTTAGAATCAATTAGAATTCTACTAGCCTATGCCGCTTACATAGGTTTCACACTTTACCAAATGGATGTGAAGTTGGCATTCCTTAATGGGATAATTAAGGAAGAGGTTTATGTAGAACAACCCCCTAAGTTTGAGGATCCTAACTTTCCAAGACACGTGTTCAAACTAAGAAAAGCCTTATATGGATTGAAACAAGCTCCCCGGGCTTGGTATGAAAGGCTTTCTTCATTTCTAGTGTCTAAGGGGTTTAGGAGAAGAACAATTGACCCTACATTGTTTCTAAAATCTAAGGACAAGGAGATATTTGTTGCCCAAGTCTATGTAGACGATATCATTTTTGGGTCAACAAATAATGACTTCCTACAAGAATTCATCAAGTGTATGGAAGATGAATTTGAGATGAGTCTTGTAGGAGAGTTGACCTTCTTCTACGGCCTTCAAGTTAAGCAAACTAATGAAGGTACACATATTTTTTAAACGAAATATGCTAAGGAGATGTTAAAGAAATTTGGTTTAGAAAATGCTAAGGTAGCATCTACACCCATAGGAACCAATGTGAAAATGGATAGTGACATTGAAGGAAAAATGGTAGACTCTAAACAATATAGGAGCATGATTGTTAGCCTCCTATACCTAACCGCTAGTAGACCCGACATACATTTTGCGGTAGGTATGTGTGCAAGGTACCAATCTTGTTCCAAAGAGTCCCATTTGGTTGTAGTCAAGAGGATCTTAAGGTATGTGAAAGGGACCCTCAATGTCGGACTTTGGTATCCTAGAACCCCTAGTGTTGATCTGTTTGGATACACCGACTCGGACTATGCGGGGTGTAAGTTAGATAGGAAGAGTACAAGTGGAGGGTGTCAATTCCTTGGGTCTTCCTTAGTTGGAGTAGTAGGAAACAACCATGCGTTGCCCTATCAACAACGGAAGCGGAATATGTGGCAATGGGTGGGTGTGTTTCTCAACTCCTTTGGATCATGCACACCTTAGAGGATTATGAACTACATTACACCAAGGTCAAAGTCTTGTGTGACAATGTAAGTACAATCAACCTAACTAAAAATCCGGTTCACCTTTTTAGAACAAAGCACATTGAAGTGAAACATCACTTCATTAGAGATCATGTGGCAAGGGGAGACATAGAACTACACTATGTTGAATCCAAGTCGAACCTAGCTGATATCTTTACCAAGCCTCTTCCGGAATCGGAGTTCACATCCTTAAGAAGAGGGCTTGGAATGTGTTTTGTGGAAGTATAGGATGAACTTGGAGACATTAGCTTTGAATAAGGGTGCTTGATCCATTAGGGTGATACATTTGGCTCACTTGTGCTTGTGGCACATTGTTGAACCATTGAGAGTATCAAAATATGAAAACTAGACCAACTATGGGGAAGACAAGTGTTTAATTAATGGACACTTTGCCCAAAAATCATAGTTGGACATTTAAAACTTTTGAAAATCATTTTATGTCTTACATACTGTGCCATGTTTTTGAAAGTCATATAATTGCAAAATTGGTTTCAAAGTTTGATACAAAATGTAGTGGTTTTCAAAGATTTTGGATTTTTGTCAAAAGTCATGCATGTTTGAAATTTTATATGGTTTAATATTTTTCCCTGATAGAGTATAATATTTCAAACATGTATGCAAAATTTTACAATTTTCGGAATTTTCTGGGAGTTTCTGAAATTCGGCAGAAAAGCTGAAATATCAGACTGATGGCGTATCAGTCGACTGCCCCATGGGCAGTCGACTGGCATGAACGTTTTCAGCCACTGTGAGAAATTTCAGAAATTGAAAATTTTTTCATTTGATGCCATGGGTTTTGGTTGCTTGAGGCAATCATTTTGATGGTGTCAAAGGGGGAGAATGGATGGTTTAAGTTAGAATTTTGACCTAAAATGGATGATTTTAGGTATTTTGTCCAACTTAGACTTTGAAAGGTTAAAATTTGGGAAAAGACACGGATTAAGGGGGAGGTACCTCTTAGGTTCTGATATGTCTTATATTTTTAACATATTGTTGTTGTTAAGTGGAAACTTAATTTGGATTGTGACTAGAATTGAAAATGGGGGAAGACATAGGTTAAGGGGGAGGTTACCTCTTAGGGTTACTATGTCTCATGATTTTTTAATTGCTATATGTTGCTATTACTATTGTGATTGTTGTTTATCTCTAACTTAAACATATTGCCACACATCAAAAAGGGGGAGATTATTGAGGCAATCAACCCTTAAATGATTGGAAGATCATGGTTTTGATGTGTGGGCGAATATGTTCAAAGTTAGAGTGTTATGTTGTATTTGATATGTGTGATTGAGTTTGCAGAACTTGGAGAATCACACATGGTAGACATATCCGAAGGACGAGAGCCGAGGGAGGAGAGCTCCAAGGGCAAGCCAGGAAGTGGACTTCAAGGGCACACGTGAAGGGTGGCATGGAGGCAAGCCAAGGGAAGGCTTGCGTGCGCATCCGAGGGATGATAGCCAGATGAAGAGGACTTCAAGGGGCGAGCCAAGGGAGCAGACCTGAAGGCACACACGAAGGAGAAGGTCCGGAGTGGCTGGAACTAAGCTGGGAGGCAGGGCAGTCGATTAGCCTGGAGGCAGTCGACTGCCAAAACCCACAGAAAGTTTGCGGCCTCGGACCAGTCGATTGGCATCTGGGCAGTCGACTGGTATACTCCCGAAACTAGTCGTTGGCTAGCGGTTGGCTAGCAATTAATGCTAGGCGAGTCGACTACCCCAGGGGCAGTCGACTGGTGCGGGCTGGACATATTGCGAATCTGTCCTGTTCACCTATAAAAGGAGCATGTTTTGTACGTGTACGGTTCCGTACAGTAACGAAATGCTGCCAAATTGTAGAGTGTTTCTTATTTCCTCTATTGTATTTCTGCATCTGTAAAGAGGAAGAACTTGTGTAAAGGTTTCTCCACCTCAAAGAGACTTTTCGATAGTGAAAAGTGGTGCTCGCGGCGTGGATCGTTGGACTAGTCACCCATCTGGGTGGATACCAAGTAACTGATAAGTGTTAGCATTGTTTCTGTTTCTTTTACATATTATTTCCGCTGTGCTAACAATTCTGTAGAGATCCAAGATCCGAAAAAGTGCATTCACCCCCCACCCCCCTCTGCACGCCTAAATCGATCCTTCATACAGGTCCACTCCTTTTGCTTGCCCCTTGAAGTCCTCTTCCACCGGCTGTCGTCCCTCGGATGCGCATGCATGTCCTCGACTTGCCTCCATGCCACCCTTCACATGTGCCCTTTGAAGTCCACTTCCTGGCTTGCCCTTGGAGTCCTCCTCCCTCGGCTCTTGTCCCTTGCCTCAGTTGACTCTTCACCAGCAGCCTTGACTATTGCCTTTGCGCCCTCTTCATCTTCGGCCCTCGTCCCTCGGATGCACATAAGCCTCCAGCTTGTCTCCATGTCATCCTTCATGTACACCTCGATGTCCGCGCCCCTGGCTCATCATCCCTGCTATATCAGGTCCCTCGGGTGCACACAGGCCTCCAACTTGTCTCCATGCAACCCTTCACCATACCGAAGCCGTCCAGCCAAGTCAATATGTGTAAACCTGTACAACCTGCACACTCACATACACATATTAGTACACAAGAGAAAGCCTAACTTAAACACTTTGCTCAAACATCAAAACATATGATCACTCCGGATCACAGATTGCCTCAACAGTTTTGGTGAAGGTAAAGGAGCTGATATTTCCTGCAAATTTTTATATCTTGGACATGGAGGGAGATTATCTTGCACATCGTTCTCCACTTATTTTAGGAAGACCTTTTCTGAAGACTGCTAGAACCAAGATAGATGTTTATGCTGGTACGTTTTCCATGGAGATTGGAGATACGGTAGTTTAGTTTAGCATTTTTGACGCTATGAAGCACCCGAGAGAGGACCACTCCATTATGAGCATGGATATTCTAGAGGAGTTAGAGGATACAGAGCCGAGTGAAGGATTTCTACATGATTTTTCTGGAGGAGTTATTCATTCAGAGGAGGCTGAGGGAGTATGTACTGCTGAGACTAAGGATATTTCAGAAGATATTTCAGATTCATTTCCAGCTGGAGAGGTTTTTCTAGGTGTAGGGGATTGCACAGAGCCCCAAGGATCACCTATTTCTATTGAGATTCATAGTGTAGGAGATTGCACAGAGCCCCAAGGATCACTCATACCCACTGAGGAAGGCCAGATTGAACTGAAGCCACTACCAGGCCATTTGAAGTATGCATACCTAGGAGAGGAGCAGACTTTTCCCATGATTATTGCACAACACTTGGAGTCAGAACAAGAAGAGAAATTATTGCAAGTTCTAAGGCATTACAAGAAGGCAATTGGGTGGACTTTATCAGATATACCAGGTATCAGCCCAGCTATCTGTATGCACAGGATATTTTTGGAAGAAAATGTCCAAACCCGTGAGGCAGCCACAAAAGAGACTTAATCCACTTATTTTGGATGTTGTAAAGAAAGAGGTGACTCGACTTCTACAGGCAGGTATCATTTACCCTATTTCTGACAGTTAGTGGGTTAGTCTCATTCACGTGGTGCCTAAGAAATCTGGAGTGACAGTGGTGGCAGATGAAAGCAACGAGCTAATGCCCACTAGAGTTAAGAATTCCTGGAGAGTCTGCATTGATTACAGGAAGCTCAACAAGGTCACAAGGAAAGATCACTTCCCTTTACCCTTTAGTGATCATATGCTTGAATGACTGGTAGGGAAGTCGTATTATTTCTTTTTGGATGGTTATTCAGGCTACTTTCAGATTTGTATAGATCCAGAGGACCAAGAGAAGACTACCTTCACTTGCCCCTTTGGCACTTTTGCCTATAGACGTATGCGGTTTGGACTCTACAACGCACCCGGTACATTTCAGAGATGCATGGTAAGTATATTTGGTGAGTTGCTAGAGCACTGTATGGAGGTATTTATGGATGATTTTTTAGTTTATGGCACGTCTTTTGATTCATGCTTAGAAAATTTGTCTAGGGTTTTACACCGTTGCATTGAAACTAACCTTATGCTGAATTTTGAAAAATGTCATTTCATGGTGGAGTAGGGTATTGTACTTGGACACATAGTCTCTAGGAGAGGTATAGAGGTAGATCCTGCAAAAATCAGTGTTATTTCTTCTTTATTATACCCCGTATGCGTACGAGACGTTCGTGCTTTCCATGGACATACAGGTTTCTACCGCAGGTTTATTAGAGACTTCAGCTTGATTGCTCTACCCTTGACAAGACTTTTGCAGAAAGATGTTGATTTTCATTTTGATGATAAGTGCAAAGAAGCTTTTCACAGACTCAGGGAGGCTCTTACCTTAGCTCCTATCATTAAATCACCTGATTGGAATTTACCAATTGAATTAATGTGTGATGCTTCTAATTTTGCAGTGGGAGTTGTTCTAGCACAGAGGGTTGATGGAGCACCTCATGTCATCTGCTACGCCTCCAAAACCCTAGATGTCGCCCAAGCAAACTACACCACCACTGAGAAGGAGCTTCTAGCCATTGTTTTTGCTTTGGATCAATTCAGATCATACTTATTGTGCTCACATGTTATTATTTTTTCTGATCATGCAGCTCTAAAATACTTGTTGAAAAAGCCTGATGCAAAACTTAGACTGATCATATGGATGCTCCTGCTCCAAGAATTTGACCTGGGGATCAGAGACAGAAGTGGCAAAGAGAACCTAGTTGCAGATCATTTGAGCAGACTTGAAGGAGATGGATCTCCTACCACCATTGACGATGATTTCAGAGATGAGCACCTGATTGCAGTACATGGTGAGACACCGTGATATGCAGACCTAGTTAATTTTCTAGTTGCACATGTTTTTTCCACTCACTTTTCTAAAGCTCAAAAAGATAAACTTAAAAGTGATGCAAAGTTCTATGTGTGGGATGACCCTTATTTATGGAAGTTTTGTAATGATCAAATAATTAGGAGATGCATACCAGATCATGAGTTTTCTTCTGTCCTTATATTTTGTCATTCATCAGCTTGTGGGGGGCATTTTGGACCCCAAAGAACTGCTAGAAAACTGTTAGAGTGTGGATTGTACTGGCCCACCCTATTTCATGATTCATATGTCTTTTATAAAAATTGTGATAGATGTCAGCGAACGGGGAACATAGGAGCGAGACATGAGATGGCCCAACACACTATACTTTACTGTGAGATTTTTGATGTTTGGGGAATAAATTTTATGGGACCCTTTCCTGCATCATTTGGTTATCTGTATATTTTGTTTGCTGTGGATTATGTTTCAAAATGGGTGGAGGCCATTCCCTCCAAGACTGATGATTCTTCTGTTGTTTGTAGTTTTATTAGGTCACATATTTTCTGTAGGTTTGGAATTCCAAGAGCCATAATTAGTGACCAAGGATCTCATTTTTGCAACAAATATATGAAGGCATTGCTTAGCAAGTACATAAAGTTTCTACATCCTACCATCCCCAAACAAATGGACAGGCTGAAATCTCTAACAGAGAGATCAAATCTATTCTGGAGAAGACAGTTGGACCCACTAGAAAGGATTGGAGCAAGAGGCTAGATGATGCACTTTGGGCCTACAAAACAGCAAAATCTGTTATTTACTGAACAGATGCTAAGCAAAATCTGTGCCAAAAGAGAAAAGAAGTTGTTCGGCCACCCTGCTAGAAGCTGATTGCAGCTGTTATTTACTATAGAAATCGGGAACATCATGCTAAATTCTGAATTGAAGCAGAGATAAAAAAATCTGTGCAAAAATCTGTACCAAAGTGGGAACAAGTGAAGAAAAAAAATCTGTGCCAAAAAAAGTTTGTGCAGATCAGTAATGGAAGTGAGCTGAACTGATCTGAATTGAAACCAATACAAGGATGCTGGTAAGGATTAAGAACAAAATTCTTCACCAGTTAGTAGAAATTTTGGAGATCAGAAATGTTGAGAATGTGAGCTGGAATGCAGCTAGAAAAGAAGGAAAAAATCAGTTGACTGCTAGTGAGACAGTTTTGGCCAACTTGGACTGAAATTGGTTTTCAAGGCTGTGAATCACGAAATGAAGTGTATGAATCTATCACAAAGTGTAAGCACATCACAGTTTATCAGAACAAGAAAAAAATATGGCTGCTAGGATTTTCAGAGTAGGTTTGGAAGAGAAAATGCAGCTATAGAAGGGAGAAAGAGCTGAAAATTCAGTTATGAAGTTCATTGATTTTGAACAGAAGTGCAGAAGTGTTTTTCCTCAAAGTCAACCACTTGATGCAAGTATTAATTTTAGATTTCCATTGAAATGGATCTGTCGTGAGCTGGGATCTAGAACAAAAAAAAAAAGAGAGAAGAGATTGATGGAAGTGTACCAACTAGAGAAGGGTATGTATCAAGAGTGAGTTGCAAGAGTTGTTCAGTGAAGGTTGTATGTTGAGTATTTATGTTACTTGATATCTTACTTTCTCTGATACAAATCTGATCCGAAGTGCTCCATTAGAGGAATTCAGAGCAGAAAGAAAAAAAAAAAGAGGAGAGAAAACAATTTGAAAAGAAAAAAAAAGGAAACAAAGAAACAAGGTGCACACATTTGAAATGTTGGTACCATGAAACAAGTGAAGAAAATCTCATCCAAATCAAGCCTTGCATCATTATCTTTCTGACTTTACTAGAGAGAAAGAAAGAAGAGAAAAAAATATGATGAAAAGAGGAAAAGGAAACAAGTGGCACGCAAAAGGGCAAACTTGGCACATGGAGACCCATAGGGTTTTTCTTCATCCAAATCAAAGACATTATCCAAATTCTTACTCCACCACACTTTTGACTTCACTAGAGGATTGTAAAGATAAGCAAAGTGCATTGGAAATATTCTTGAGCAACCAAGTCTCCCACTTCATCAATTTTTCTATTTTCTTGGCTTTCACTTCATTCTTACCATTTTCTATGTTTTTCACTTGTTTTTGTAGATGTGAATCCTAATCATGAATAATGGTGGAGAGTAGATAACAAACAAGCCTATGGTAGTGCAAAAAGCATGTGTGTTTGAGTGAGCTCCACTTTCATCATGAATTTAGAACTCAAGAAGAGAGCCACCAAAAATCTCCCTTCAAAGGCTAGTGAGTTAAATTCATCTCAATGAATCGTGAAGGATGAAAAAGCTAAGTTGTTGATTTAAGGACGAGATACTAATCCATAGAGCTTAGATTTTTGAAAATGGACAACCCTATGAAATTTCTTTTCATTTTCTTCTAATTATGCTTGGAAAGAGTCTAAGGGATACATACTTAATAGTTTCGCGAGACGCTCAAACTCAAGTGTGGGGGAGTTGATAGGTATCATTTTGTTGATCATTTTAGTTGCTAAAATTCAAGTTTGACCCATATTTTACTTGGTTAATCTTGCATTTATTCTAGGTTTTAGAAATTACTGCTACTTTGGACTTAATTATAAATCTTGATCATTTGAATTATTTTTGCCACTAAATTTTTGATCTATTTTTATAGGCATGGAAGGATCATGGACCTAGGGCATGCTGGGTCAAACTTGAGTCAGAAGTGGACCCAGATCGAGTGATCAAGCTTCAGATAAATCTGGGCCGTCTGATTAAAAAACGGCTAGTTCTGAGCCATCTAGGAACTTCTGACGAAATCCGAGCTAAGGTTAGGGCTGATCAAGCACTGAGGTCAAGATCTGAGATTTTCATTCCAATCACAGATCATTCAACCGTTGGATCAAGCTTAGAGGGTTCTAGACTGTCCATTTTAAGATCAGGTTGATCTGGGCCATCCATTGCAAATCTGGAAGATCCGAGCTACCCCAGGGCAGATCTTGACCATTGATCAACATCATCAAAGTTTGGTCTAGATCGGACAAAGATCAGCCACTGGATTTTCTCTAAACAATCTGGGCCGTTCATTCCTAAGTACTTGATCAAATTTTCTCCTCAGTTGCAGTCGTCGCGTCTTCGCCGCAAGCCTTTGTCTTCTTCAGCCATTCTTCGAGTTTTTCTTCAATTTCTTCATCTAAGGGGCGCGACCACCTCAATTCCTCCATTAGATCACGTTTTAGATCCTTGGGAAGCTATTGCCGTGCAGATTTCAGCTCCGAATTGGCCAAGAACAGAGTCGAGTGAGAGTTTTCTCAGTTCTGCCATCGATTGCCTTAATCTCAGTTTTGTTCCATCCGTCATCCATCAGAGCCATCTGGAGGGGTTCTCTGCAGCGCTCGGTTCATCCCCACACCATCAGCGTGATTGGACAAGGCTAGATTAAGGAAATCGAATGAGTTTTCAGCTTGGATCAGAGTGGAAGCTGGACTGATTAGTAGAAACTGTTTTTCCATTGATTTGTTGAGCTTAGGGGTTCGAGGCTCACCCTTGTGTGATGAGCAAGGAGTTCTTGAGCTAAGGGAGTGATTGAGGCTTAGTTTTCTTATTTCATTTCTGTTTTTAGCTGTAATTTTCATTTCTGCAGTTCATTTTCAGTTTAAATCTTGTATCAGCTGCTGTAATTTTCGTCTCTGAATTGTTTCTGCTGTAATTAAGCTTCAATTCTTCAAATTAAGTAGTTAGGGAGTTTGTTTAGTGAACAATCTGATTTAATTGCAATTAGTTTACACTTCATTGCTTGCGTGCCAATTTCAGATTGCGTGACAACTTTATTTCTGCATTCTCCAAATCTATTTCTGCATTCTAGATTTTCGTTTCTGCATTCTAAATTTCAGCACATCAAGAGGTTCTTGTTTGGTGAACCATTGCCTCAGATTTCCACCTGACCAAATTATTTCTGCATTTGCTCTGTTGTTGAATTTCTGCACATCTTGTTCTAAATTTCAGTTTCGATTTTTGCTTCAGATTGTGTCTTATTTGGATCTGCAGTTGGATGCTTAATTTCTTCCTTCAACTCTTGCAAAATTTATTCACTGATAGCCTTGCTTTCTAAACCTAATCAATTGGATCCATTTCTGAGTTGTTAGAGTCATATTCGGCACATTAGTGTTCCCATTTTGGTGTATCAAGTTGATAATTTCTGTAGATTGTATCAAGTGCAGCATCAGCGCTATTTTATTCATTTGTTTATCATTTTGATTTGCATTTCATATCACTTTTGTCTTTCTTTCAAATTCGGTTTAGCGGCTTTGGTAAATTAAGCTTTCTATTGGCTAAGTTCCTTAGTAGCCATCACCTATTTAGTTCATTTAGCTAAAGTTCTTTTCTTTTCATTTCATTTTCATTTCTAATTGCAATCCAAACCCAAATCATATTTGAAACCCAAAAATATTCGACGACACATAAACTCGAGCTCGAATCAAACACCCTCAACTAGCCCTAGGAAAAATACGACCTGTGACCCCTTTACTACATTTCCATCTTTGATAGCAAAAAGAGTTTTCAGCTTTTCACATATCTAAATTTTGAGACCCACATTCGTGACACATAGTTCGGGTCCATCATCATGTCAATTAACTCAAGTCACAACTTAGCCAAAACCAAGGTTAAGGCCTTGTAACTTTTCGAGTTAGTTAACCAAGGAAAAAACGATGAATGAATCGCCGATTTTTGTGTTTATCTTCGGGGTCCATGACATAAATTAATTGACATATTAATTAACTAATAATTAATTGATGACAATTAATTAATCAACATGCAATGATAAGAAAGATAGCATGAAATAACAAGAAATCAAAAGGAGCTGGGAGAGATATACCTCGCCTTTTACCTCGCTGTCTTCTACCTTATGACCCTCCCCTCTTGGAGGTCATGTGGATGATGAGATACCAAGACGCAGAGTCACCAATGCTTGCCAATTGATCCTTTTCCTATCCTCTTCCAATCGCCAGTCAAAACCCTAACACATAGGGTTTACCTCGTCAGCAACCTCCCCACCTCCACTTGCACCGCCAGCCACACCAAGCCCAATGTTTACCGGCCACAAGGGAGCTAAGGTGGAGATGATTAGGAAGATGATAAGGAAGGAAGAAGGAAAAGAGAGAGGCTTCCTCTTCCTTGCTAAACCCACCGAAACCCTACTTCCTTTCTCCTCCTCTGCCGGCGCCAAAACAGGGATAAATAACCCTGCTTTTTCGACCACCGTCCACCTCTTCCCCTTGCTCCTAGCTTGTTCACGCCAAGAAGGAAGAGCTGTAGGTGAAAACCAGAAGAGAAGGAGAAGAAGAGAGAGTCTCTTCACCTCCTCACAATCGGCGTCGCAACCCACAAAGGATCGCCGCCGGCAGCACTATTCCTTCTCCTTTCTTCTTCGCCAATCACCAAGGTGATCTTCCTTGATCTGGTGAAGTTCCACGCTCAAGAGGAAGAAGCAATGAAGGTGGCGAGAGGAGAAAAACCCCACCTTTCTTCTTCCCCTCTACTCGGCGCAACCTTACCCTAGGAGAGAGAGAAGAGGGAGAAATAAGGTTTAGGGTTTTGGGTTTTTGGTTATGTTGTGAATTGGATGATCAATTTCTTAGCCTTGTATCATGACTCCTATGGGGTATTTATAGGGCTAAGATAGGGACCAAGAGGAGGAATTGGTTCTTGGCCCGTTAACAGATCCGAAACCCGATCCATTAATGGAGATTCATTCCACTAAAGGATCCCATTGAACTTCCTCACCAACCCCCATATTTTCATATGGGCTCCACCTATTATGAGTCGTCCATCTCCCCATGTTTATGATATCAAATACCTGATAATTAATTTAAATTACTAACAATTAAATTAATTATCCTCTTGATCCTTGATTAGTACCACTCAACCTTTTCATCATGTCGGACCATAGTCCACTTGCAAGATTTGACATGACGATCCTTTTAAGCTCATCAAGGGGGCATCATCATCGCGACTCACCAGGACACGAATTTCGTCAATAATCAACGACATACCATATAATTAATATTATTTCCCAATTTACCGGGCCTATCGATTTAACAGAATAAATCTCGTTCATTGGTAAGTTAAAGAAATAATAATTAATTATACATGCCCGTCATTATTTCGGGATTAAGAGATCGTACTCCATAATATATATCTGAGGTATAATCGAATTTATGAAGTCAGTACAAAAATTGGATGACCTCTCTTTTGGTCCTACTCAATGCACACAATGTGTGTTAGTGTAATTCTATTGTTAAGACAAACCACACCTAATTACACTACAACCATCCCGATGGTTTGTCCAACTCCATCTCGGCTGTGAGCCACTTTCTTATACTTCTCCAAGGAACTCGATAACATGATCTTTTGTGCGATACCATGCACCATGTTATCTACAATGCCAAGTATGAGACATTTTATGCATATACTAATATGCACCGTGTGATTTTGCGATTCTCTTTAAAATGTAAATGTATTCTTAACCATAAGCAAGGCTTTTAGTATACATACTAATAGGGGGGACACAGCATAGATCATGGGGAGCGCAAAGGCAGTTGCCGCAGAAATAAAAGGTATTCCAACCCCTCCGGTAAGGGGGTTATTTATTCTCTGCTACTCATACATCTTTCTGCTCAATACTTCTCTTCTCCATCGAGGCACTGACTTGAGCGTCGGAGTGGGCTCCACTGAACAACCTTCAGCGTGTTCCCCTAACGCTCATGTTGATCTCACAAGGTGCAGAGTTCCTACCCACCTGTTAACATCCGCATGGGCTTAACCTCGGTGACTGGCCATCGACGTCGATTCCTTCCGGAACAAGTTTGGCGTCATCTGTGGGAAACCAATAAAGCACCGAAATGAACACCGATGGAAGGACCAGAAAGATAATCCATTGTCCTGACGAGGGAGGAGCTGGACCGCTTGGTGGCCAACGCCATCAAAGAAGCACTTGAGCAGCACCAAATCGAACAAGCCGCCTCACAGCAAGGGGCTCCTACGCGAGAGGGGATCCCTAGAGTCTCCATCTCGCACACACAGAGATCCGACACACCAGTGGGATGACAGGACGGAGCAGCCCCAGGTCCCCGAAAAGACTCTCCCGAAGATAACGAGAAGGCCCACTCGGTAGCCTCCAGCGCAGAGGCACAATGAAGGACAAGTGAAAAGGGAGGAACCTAAGGCCTCCAAAAAGGTTCCCTCTACTGCCTTCTCATCTGAGATTGTGAAAGACCCCATGTCGAAGCAGTTTCAAGAGCCTGGGATCGCCGATTATGATGGGAAGACGGATCCGAAAGCCCACTCCGCCTAAGTTTTTAATTAATCCTGTAGACAGGAACTTATTTTGGGTTGCTAAATTTGTTTTAAACTGATAACATTTTTATTATTTATGTGTAGAATATTTTTGTTCAAAAATTATGTCTTTTTTATGCACAATTATGTTGTCCAACTACTGGAAATTTTTTAACATTTTTCGAATATTTTTCTTTTTTATGATTTTTCGCTCGAAATTTGAAATTAAATTTTTAAAATAGATAAATAATTTATTTCATAGATCCAATTTTTCTTGATTCAGATATAGTGGAAAGTGTGGGATTGGTTTGAATCGATAGAGGGGGGGGTGAATATCGATTGACAAATTTTCAGAATACTTAGAGTAATTTGCTCAGCAGAAAAACAAATCAATGCTAACACATTTGTTTTACTTGGTTCGGGGTCGCGGTCGGCTCCTACTCCAAGGCCCACGGTCCTTGACTATTTACGATGGGCAATTCTATATTGTGTAAAATTATTACAACATGAAGTTCGAATATACAATTAAGATACAACACTTAATAAAAAATGATTATATCGACGACCGGGGAAATTTGAATGTTGGAGCCGTGGGTCATCGTTGGCGCTTGAGTCTTGAGCACGGAGCGTGTGGAGCAGAGCGCTTGAATGAATGCATAGAAAGAAGTAGTGTGTGAAGCCAAGGGGGCGAACCCCTTTATATATATAGCAGTCACTGGGGCGCCTGTGTTGAAGGGGGCGCTTGACACATGGCCCATTCTATGCGAAACTCAATCCGCAGACTTGGCCAGCACTTATCCTTTCAACTGGGGCGCCTGAGCTGACTAGGGCGCCTGTATGAACACAGGCGCCTCAATTGATTATGTGGCATCTTGCTTCGATTGGCTTCAAAACACCCTTGTCTGGGGCGTTTGTATCAACACAGGTGCCTGGTCAAACATGCGCCTGACACCATTGAGGCGCCTGGGAGTAGAAAACTTTCACCCTTCATTCCTATAACCAGGGTTAGTTTCAAAACACAAATAATAAACAATATAATATCATTTAAGCATGATTAACAGCTTGAGCTATCTTGGTTCTGACTTTGGGCTTCCGAAATGGAACCCTAGGTCAAACCGACGCCTAATGTTCCCTCCTAAGGGGAACGCGTACTCACCTACTCCTCTCAGGAGAGTTTACCTTTTTGCCAACCGGCTCCTCCTGTTGGACTTTTACCCAATCCCCTGGATCAGGTCTTCATGCCCAGTCTGTGACCAGGACTTATTGCCAAGCTTCACTCATCAGGTCTTCGGTACCCAGTCCACGACAAGGACTTATTGCCCAACCTTATGTCAGGACTTAGGTGCCCAACCCACGGCTAGGACTTATTGCCCAATTCTTAGAACTAGGACTTCATGCCTAGTGTACCTAGGACTTTTCCTGCACACTTGAGTAGCATCATTAGATCACAATAATACTTTAACTTCTGAAACCTTTGTCATTATCAAAACACAGGTTTGACTTTGGTGATTCCAGCACCAACAATCTCCCCCTTTTTGATTTATAGCAACCAGGTTTAAAAAGTTATGTTTAAACCATTAAAGCACATGAACATGTTTAAAATAACAAGCATGTTTATCAAGGAGATTACAAAATTACATTTACTAAACTCCCCCTGAAATAAATATTCTCCCCCTGAAGCTCTTAATAATATGCAGTTTCAAAAAGTCAAGGTGTTTTATAACTTTGACTAAGTGTTTTTCAAAATAAAGCAAAGTATTTGCAAAAAAAGATTTACACTTAGCACAGTTTTTAAAAATGGTTTGCAAGCCCAAAGTTTACATTAGAAAAATTTCACTTAACAGAACAGCTTTGTAGAAAAAATTCCTCTTATCCAAATTTTTGTGCAAATTTTTTACTTAGAAAAAAATTTCATTTTAAGCCATTTTTGCACAAAATTTATACTTAGAAAATTTTCTAATTAAGCCACTTTTTGCAACCCAAAAAAGGTTTCACTTGAAAAAATTTCTCTTAAAAAAAATTAACTTAAAAAAATCCACTTAGCCAAATTTTGCAAAAAAGATTTCACTCGAAAATTTTCACTTAGAAAAATATTTTGTGCACTTCAAAAAGTATTCTACTTGAAAGGTTTTGTGCACTTAAACATTTCGCTTAGAAAATTACTTAGGAATCTTTTGCTTAGAAAGATGCATTTGGAAAAGATTTTTCTTAAAGAAAATGCACTTAAAAAAATTACTTAGACAAATGCACTTTGAAAAAAAAATTACTTAAAAACATTTGAGCACTTAAAATTTTTACATAGAAAAATTAAAAAGATTTTAAGACCATTTTACTTAGAAAAATTTGCTCAGACCATTTTGTGCACTTCCAGTAAAATATATCTTTGAAAACAACTTCTGTACTGAAATTCAACTTTACTTTTTCGAAAAAGATAATGTTGAAAATTTTGAAAATGAATATTTTTGAAAATTTTTACCCTCCTTTTCTTCTCTCCCCCTTTGTCATATATCAAAAAATATTTATAAAAACCCATTGCAAGTCATTTTCGAATTAAAGCTAGTTAAAAGTAATTGTAAATCCATATTGAACCAACTCTAGTGAATTCAAGCATGAAAAAGGACTAAACCAATTAATCTGAACTTGTTCGGGTCATGTCTAACCCAGTTAGCTACATACTAACTGTTATGTAAAAGTAGTTTTCACTAGGGTTAGTCATGTTATGTGATTTGATCAAGTTAGATTTACTAAGCATGAACACATAACTTGATTGTTGTTCAAGTGTATTTATCACCCCAATTACTATAGATGCACTGATTTAAAGCATCTTGAATCAAGGCATTGACCTAAGAATCTCAATCCAATCTAGGTTATCAATCAAAAGTACCCTATGGTGATTGTGAGATGTTGGCTTCTAGATCTATAAGTGCATGCAATTCTAGGATTACAGCCTAGGGAAAGTCCATTTGCGTAAAAACCCTAGTTTTAAAGGGGGGTGAGTTTTTGAAAAATCTAAGTCGGAAAATAATTTCAAATTTCAAGACTTAATAAAGAAATGATTTTTCAAAGAATATTAAACACTAATTAAAAAAAATGAAAAATAAAAGATTTTTTAAAAAAATTTAGAGCAGTCCTATTCTACTAAACACAACCCTAACTGCCTTCTTAGTAAGATAAACTCAGATTCAGGTAAGAAGTAGATATCTCAGTAGATAAATAATTAGCCAAAGTATGAAGCAGACAGAAGTAGATAAATAGTAGTAGCGAAGGTCAATAGGTCAACACCAGAATCAAGCCAAGTCAACACCAAGTCAACCCTACCAAGTAGGGAAAGTCAAACAGTCATAAATACAGTCGAAAAAAATCACTCATGTCCAGGAAAATGGGCCAGGGGGCCAGAATGGACCAGGGTTCCACGACCGGAACAGGGACATCATCTCGTCGTGTCGGGCCTAGTTCGCATTGCGTTCGACCCGAAGGGCATCCATATACTCGACATGATAGGCCTGGTTTGCATCGTGTTCGGCCTGTAGCGCGTCCATGTACTAGACGTGGTGAGCCTCTACCTCCTCTCGGAGACTGTGGACCTCTGTCTGGAGACTGTGGACATCCGTCTCAATCCGTGCTAAGCGCTAGTCCGTCGTCAGTGGTGTAGGCTCTCGTAAATGCTCCTCGATCTTGGCGGCGAGATCGGCTATGTCGACCTCCACCTTGTCGTCCGAGTCGATCCGCTGTCGAGCCCCACGTCATCTACACAATAAGACCCCGGTGGCCGAGATATCTATGCCCGCTAAAGAAAAATTCCTAGCCCCTATCTCATCAAACTCGGTCATAGTGATGACCTCTCCAGCAGTGATGTCAGGACCATGGTGATGAAGGAGGGATGTGAGAATGTAACAATAGGGTTTGCGTACTCGAGAGTGGGTGGACACATTGGACGTGTAAATGATAGTTTGGAATATGTGTAGACCAATGTCTATGTCCAGATGATGGTTCATCGCGTAGAGTAGGAAGGTGTGGAAAGGTCGCATAGTCGCGACATTCCAAGTTGTCAATTGAAGAATGCAGCGGACTAGAACTCTATAGAGAGCGTAATCCTAAATGCGGTGATCGACGGCAACACCTAAGTCAAACTAAATGCGTAATCCTAAATGCAGCGGACTAGAACTCTGTACCGTCGGGTCTCGTGTGTTGGTGCAAGCAACACCTAAGTCAAACCTGGGTTTTGATAATGACAAAGGGTTCAGAAGTTAAGATGTTATTGTGATCTAACTTGTTCACTGAGTGTGCAGGAAGAAGTCCTAGGTACACTAGGCAAGAAGTCCTGGCAAAGGGCTGGGCAAAGAAGTCCTGGTCAAGGACAGGGCAAGAAGACCAGGCCGGAAGTCGTTCAAAGAAGTCCTGGTCAAGAACTGTGTACGAAGTCCTAGCAAGAGGCTGGCCACCGAAGATTTGACCGGAAGTTGGGCAAGAAGACCTGACCGGAAGTTGGGCAAGAAGACCTGACCGGAAGTTGGGTACGAAGACCTGGTCAGGTGGATTGGGCAAAAGTCCAACCGGAGGAGCCGGTTGGCAAAAGGTAAACTCTCCTGAGAGGAGTAGGTGAGGACGCGTTTCCTGTCGAGGGAACAGTAGGCATCGGTTTGACCTAGGGTTCCATTTGGGAGACTCGAAGTCAGAACCAAGACAGCTACGGCTATAATTAATACTTGTTATGTTTTTTGCGACTATCCTAAGTTGCAGGGTCGAAGGACTGGTCGTCTGCTAGTGAGGTACTTCATTGAGCCTAGGCGCCCGAATGGAGACAAGCGCCCGAATGGGCTCAGGCGCCTGTATGGGCTCAAGCGCCTGTATGGATACGGGCACCCAAGAGTGAAGGCAAAACCCAAAACATAGCTATGAAGCCTCTGGGCCAAGCCGGATCAGGCGCCCATGAGGTCACGGGCGCCCCCATCAGCTCAGGCTCCCAAGTAGGGGAGCATAAGTGCTGACTGAGCCCGCAGATAAGGATTCGCGGATCGAAGGGCACGTGTCAGGCGCCCCCAACATCACAGGCGCCCGCATGAGCACTATAAAAGGGGCTCGACCCCAAGGCTTCAACATCACTTTTTCTCAACGCTCCAAAGCTTTTCGTTCAAGCGTTACGCCCCGACAAACTCTGACTTCAAGATCCCAGCGCCGACGACGACCCTCTGCTCCGAAATTTGATCCACATCGGGCGTCGGTAACAAAAAGTGTAGCAATTTCAATTTCCTAAAATATTCTTGTACTTAACTTGTAAATCTTTTTGCACGATTATCGTATTGCCCAAAGTAAACGGTCAAGGACCGTGGGCCTTGGAGTAGGAGCCGACCGCGACTCCGAACCAAGTAAAAAATAGACTTGTATTCTTGTGCATTTAATTTCATTCCACTGTGTATCTGCTCTATCTTAATTTGAAAAGTTTTTAACGATATTCACCCCCCCTCTATCATTTTCATCGATACAACAAGTGGTATCAGAGCAGGTGGCTCAAATTTGGTGCAACCACCAATTTGAGAGTTTTTCGGATTTTATGAAATTTTTAATTTTTTTTCCTTTCGAGTTTTTCTCGTTAATCGAGGTTGGTGAAACAACACTCGATCGTTTTTTTCTCAATTATTTTCTTCCCGCACTACTAATTGAAGACCAAGTCTTGGGACAAAATTTCCTTATTTTTTTTGTTATTTCAAAAATTATAATGGCCATGCAAGAGGGTTTCAGCACAGCCGGACCACCGCTCTTTAGTGGAGAAGACTTCTCCTACTGGAAGAGTCGGATGGAAGTCCACCAGAAAACTCAGGTGGTTATGTGGATAATAATCCAATCTGGTCTCGAAATCCCCAAGAATGCTGAAGGAGTGGACAGCACTACACAGAATGGGACGCCTCGCTCAAGAAAAAGATCGAGGCTGATGCAAAGGCAACCCAAACACTGCAATGCGGATTAACCAAAGAAGAACTGAATTGGGTGGGTCCCTATTAATGAAGATGATTTTTCATTAAAAGGCTTTGTCAAGGAAATGGTTGATGATCCAATAAAGCTACGGCCAAAGTGTTGGATCGAGAAAACCGATAGAGGGGGGGTGAATATCGGAAATCATTTTTTGGAAAATTTAGAGCAAGTACGCAGCGGAAATTAAAAAGAACAACACAGAGACACGGTCGATTTTACTTGGTTCGGAGCCTGGGTCGACTCCTACTCCAAGGCCCACGGTCGTTGACCGTTTACTTTAGTCAATTCTATATAAGGCGCAAATAGTTTACAAAAGATTATTACAGAATTAAGTACAGTAAACTTAAATCACTCTTTTACCGACGTCTGGGGTAGATCGACTTTTTCGGAGCAGCGGGACGTCATCGGCTTGAGTTGGAAGGATTCCGAAGCGAAGCGCGAGAGCAGAAGAGCGTAGAGGCATTGATTGGAAGTTGTTGTTGAAGCTTGGGGTCGAGGGCCCTTTATATTGGGCCTGGGGGCGCCCGGGACGTCGGGGGCGCCCCCCATGTGGCATTTGATCCAGAAATGTCTCGGTCGCTTTTGATCTCTTCAATCTCAGGATTAGCTTTGACCGGGGCACTCGGAGCGCTCGGGGTGCCCGGATTGACCGGGTCAAACTTCTATCTTCTTGGCTTCGAGGGGAGTTGCTTCGGTGGCAATCACTGGGGGCGCCCGCAGCGCAGGGGGCGCCCGGGAGCAGCGGGGGCGCCCGGGAGCACGGGGGCGCCCGGGAGCACGGGGGCGCCCGGGAGATGAGCTGCGAAGCCTGCTCTTTGGGTTTTGTGTTTTGTGTTCACCTTGGGGGCGCCCTGGTCAGCTATTGCCTCATTCCTTTGAGGCTCTCTGAGCTGCAGACACACGTTCCTTCGGTCCTGCATCCAGGGTTAGTCCAAAACACAATGAAACAATAAAATATTTATTTATATAGCCTTAGCTGTCTTGGTTCTGACTTTGGATCTCCAAAATGGAGCCCTAGGTCGAACCGACACCTACTGTTCCCTCGACGGGGAACGCGTCCTCACCTACTCCTCTCGGGAGAATATACCTGATGCCAACAGCTCCTTTGGTTGGACTTTTGCCTGGCGATCCTTTGCCAGGTCTTGGATACCGAGCTATCCTTTGCCTAGTGCTTAGCATTCCTTCGCTAGGGCTTCAGTTCCAAGCTGTCCTTCGCCTGGCGCCTAGCAGTCCTTCGCTAGGTCTTTTTATCTTGGCATTCCTTTGCCAAGTGCCTAGCAGTCCTTCGCTAGGGCTTTTTATCCTGGCAACCCTTCGCCAGGTGCCTAGCAGCCCTTCGCTAGGACTTTTCCTGCACACTCAAGTAACATTGTTAGACAACAATTAAGACTTAACTTTTGAACCCTGTTGCTATTATAAAAACATAGGTTTGACTTTAGTGCTCACTGCACCAACACAAAGAAGGCCTAGTGCCTCGCTAAGACCTGAAAGTCGATTATTGAAAACCAAATTCACTTTACTATTGTTAGATTTGAATCTAACACAAATTTCAATTAATCTTAGATTCAATCTCTTTTAAAATAAAATTAAAATTCAATTAAACTGTTTTCAAAATTAATTCAACTTTTCAAAATTAATCATTTTTTAATAAAACCTTTACTTCTGGTAAAACCTGTCTCACAAAACCCATAAGATTAATGTGATTGATAACTCTAGATTGGGTGAGACAGACTAAGTTATGAAAATCAATTTATGCTATCCTTAATTCTAATTGGAACCAAATCAATAAATACTTTATGTGTAGGAACATAATGATTTGGACCAATAGATGTTGGATAACGGATGCTCCAGACATATGACTGGAGACAAATTGAAATTCACCAAACTCAAGTTCAAGAACCTAGGCTCTGTAGCATTTGCCAACAATGCTACACTCAAAGTCATTGGGTCAGGTAACATTGAACTCAAATCAGATTTTGTGATTAAAAAGGTACTCCTGGTTGAGAACTTTAAATTTAATTTGCTTAGTATAAGTCAATTATGTGATACTGGCTATGTAGTTACCTTTACCAACTCTGCTGCCTGCTTAGAAATTTGCAAGACTCAGAAGTCACGCTTAAGGGCACTAGGAAAAATAACGTTTATACTATAAGTTTACCCTTAGTACCTAAATGCCTCTTAACTCAATTAGAAGAATCCAAACTCTGACATAGGAGATTAGGTCATACAAATATTAGACTAATTTTGAAAATCACTCAACTTGGTTTAATTAGAGGAATACCAAAAATTAAGAACTATGAAAATACAACATGTAATTCATGCAACCAAGGTAAACAAACCAAGTCTAATCACAAGTCAATTCAATCAGATCTAACTCAAACCACGCTTGAGCTCCTGCACCTTGACCTATTTGATTCACATGGAGCCAAGTCACTAAGCGGAAATCGGTACTGCTTAGTCATTATCGACGAGTATTCTAAGTTCACTTGGGATAGGTTCCTAAAGATTAAGGATGAAACCCTAAACCTGATTATTGATTTTTGTAAGGTGATTGAGAATCAAAATGATAGTAAAATCAAAAGACTTAGGAGTGATCATGGGGGAGAATTTAAAAATCAAAGGTTTAAGGAATTTTGTAAGATAAACGGGTATATTCACAAATTTTTGTGTCCTAGAACCTGTTGGTGCAGGCAGCACCTAAGTCAAACCTAGCTTTTGATAATGGCAAAGGGTTCAAGAGTTAAGATGTTATTTTTGGTCTAATGTGTTCACTGAGTGTGCAGAAAGAAGTCCTGGCGAAGGGCTGCTGGGCACCTAGCGAAGGGCTGCTTAGCATCGAAACCCTAAGACCTGGCGAAGGGCTGCTAGGCACCTGACAAAGGACTGCTAGGCATCAAAGACCTGGTAATGGGCTGCTAGGCACCTAGCGAAGGGGTGCTAAGCATCGAAGACCTGGCGAAGGGCTGCTAGGCACCTGGCGAAGGGCTGCTAGGCATTGAAGACCTAGCGAAGGGCTACTAGGTACCTAGCAAAGGGCTGCTGGTCAAAAGTCCAACCGGTGGAGCCGGTTGGCAAAAGGTAAACTCTCCTGAGTCGAATAGGTGAGGACGTGTTCCCCGTCGAGGGAACAGTAGGCGTCGATTCGACCTAAGGTTCCATTTGGGAGACCCAAAGTCAGAACCAAGATAGCTACGACTGTAAAACATTGACTAATATTTTTGCTTTGTTATTTTGGAGCTAATCTTGAATGCAGGGATCGAAGGAGTGTGTTTCTGTAGCTCAGAACGCCCCAAAGGAGAGGGGCAGGCAGTTGGGCCAGGCGCCCGGGAGGTCCCGGGCGCCCAAGGTCAAAGCCAAACAAGCAGTTAAGCAAGAATCGCTTCGAAACAACACTGGGCTAGGCGCCCGGGAGGTCCCGGGTGCCCAAGGTCAAAGCCAAAGATGAGTCGAAGCAAAATCAGCCACGAAGCCAGTGGACCCAGTCAAGCTGGGTGCTCGAGAGGTCCCGGGCGCCCCAGTCAGCTCCAGAGCCGATTCGAAGGGGATAAGCACTGACCAAGCCTCGGATAGAGGCTCTCGGCTCCGAAGGAACGTGTTAGGCATCCCCGACGTCCCAGGCACCCCCAGGAGAACTATAAAAGGGGCTCGACTCTAAGGCTTCAAAACAACAATCCAACGTTTCTAAACTTTTCGTTCAAGCGCTCTGCTCTGGAAAACTCCAATCTTGAGATTCCAGCGCCAAACAACGACCCCCTGCTTCGAAGTACAATCCATACCGGGCGTCGATAACAAATGGTGTAACTCTTTTATTTACTGCGATATTATTGTACTGTTGGGATCGGGTGCATGTCGACAAGGATACGGGTTCGTAAAATTTTAAATTTTTATGTGCAGCGGAAGAATTAGCATAAAATAATTTCTCAAATTATTTTAACCACGTATCTAGCATGCAACCTTATGATGTGTGGACATGATCATAAATTAAAATTTTACGAAAAAGTAAACTAATTTACTTTGTACCTCTCGTAACTCGAAGTAAGGGACGAGATCCAACCGTAGCGTCCCTTGGAAGCTCCGCCTCTATTCGCGTCCACGCCGAGTTCTCTTCGGGATGACTTCGCAAAGCCATGAGTTTTGTGCCGATGAGAACTACTAGATTCTCCAAAGGTACAACTAAAATAATAAGAGAAAAAGATGGAAACTAACCACCAAGTTAACGGAATCAAAATTCCGGGAAAGGAAGGAAGGAGTCGCGATCCGCTTCTTCTTCTTCTTCGGCACGAACTTGGTGGAGGAAACTCACGGGCACCCTAGGTGCTTGTGCCGGCCCTAGGGTATGAGAGAGAGCTGGCCCAAGAGAGAGAAAGGGCGCCGGCCCTAGAGAGAGAGAGAGAGTTAGAGAAAGAGAGGGAGAGAGTTAATCTCTTGATTACTCTATTTGGGAATTAAAGGCTTGCCTTTGGTTCCTTTATATAGTAGCCTCTCCCTTACCAAGTCTCCCTCTTAATGGAATTTTCATAAGAAATTTATCCTATAAATTTTCTTATGAATTATTCCGTTTAAGCCAAGTGTTATTATAACTAACTTTATAATAAAACAAATATATCTCTCCTTTTATTTTGGAATAAATTTTACAAGAAATTTTTAAAGTTTCTTTATTATGGAAAAATCAATTCATAATTGATTTTATAAAATTAAAATAAACCATTCCATGGATCATTTTAATTTCCATAAAAAAGAATAAATTTTTATAATTTTATTTATATAAATTTCTTTATACAAATTTATTTATCCATAATTTATAAAACAAATCGCGCTAGATTTATTTTATTAATTAAACCAAATAAATTGCTTTTTCCCCATTCCTTTGGCCGGCCAAACCAAAGAGGATTGGCACCCTCTTTGGCCGGCCAAACCAAGCTGAACCGATCGCGAATTAAACTCTTTTAATTCGCCCGATAAACCTTCAAAAGACTTAGCCATTTTAAGTTTCCACTGCGCCTCTGATTAACTCAGATTCGACTTATTCTCTTGATTGAAAAATCTAATTTTCAACTCGTTTTAAATCCCTCGGATTACTCGTAGTGCGTGTGACTAAAATAGGCTTTCGATTTATGTTGGCCATCTATAATCAACTAATTATAGAACGATCATGAGTGGCACCTAGTAGTACATCATGACCCCCAATTAATCGAAAGATCAACGGTTGACCTCAGAAATTATTCTGAAACCCTTCAGCAGCTCTAATAAATCGTGCCTCATTCCCTTCACCATCTTATACCTACTTGGTTCAGGACATGGTCTGTTTGTGTCAGTCCCCACTAGACTGACTACGTCACACCTAGCCCAAGTAGTGTCTTTCTCGTCCTTTCGATTTCTAATTACTCTCATGTATTTAAGAGACTCATACTCTAAACATGATATGATATGGTCAGAGGCTCTGAGTAACAATCCGACGATAGGCCTGGGTATACATCTCCTCGCAAGGAGTGGTGAATCCTTTGTAGGCTGTTCAAACATCTTCGGGCACTTCGGCTTATACCCAACCATCCTAGGTCCACACCTCCTTGGAGATGCTTGCTTAAGATGTTAAAGTATAAGTCTCCATGACCAAGATGACTTGAACACCGCAAGTCAAAGGAACATCGCACTTAAGCTGCAGTAATAACTTCATTGACATATCTATATAGATTACCATATGAACTTTTACAGCTAGTCACTCTAATGAACTAGTTCCCGTAACTAGCATCCATGTTTATCTCCGGACATCCCAATGTCACAGCCAGTGAGAATCAGCTGATTTGAGAATAACCCATGCTAGTCTTAACAGAATTGATAGTGTCCGTTTTTATCAATTCATCGACTAGGGATATTTTCAATACTTCACAATTGCACATGGAGAGATAATCACTAGTTGTGATCCCATCACAAATTCTCTTATGCTGTGAATTGTATTGCAGACATTCAGTAGATGAGTTTAAGATCCTAATCAAATACACTAACATGTATACTCAAATAGTGAATTATCATTTATTAAAATAAATGTTTACAATCATAAGGTGATTGCCTTAGGACACTTCTCTCATATCACTAACAAACTCCCACTTGGCCTAATGCAAATCGCTACGGTATCCAATACCACAGGCTCTAACATGACCCTCAAACTTACTTTGAGGTAAGGCCTTAGTTAAAGGATCCGCTAAATTCCTTTCAGTGGGAATTTTCTCAATTTGTATATCATTCCTACTTATAATCTCTCTGATCAGATGATAGCGGCGAAGCACGTGTTTAGATCGCTGATTAGACCTTGGTTCCTTTGCTTGTGCAATAGCTCCATTGTTGTCGCAGTAAACCGGCACTGCTTCATCAATGGTTGGAACCACGCCAAGTTCGGTGACAAACTTCTTGATCCAGACTACTTCATTTGCTACTTCTGAAGCTGCGATATATTCCGCTTCCATGGTAGAATCCGCTACGGTGTCTTGTTTGGAACTTTTCCAACTTACTGCGCCTCCATTCAAAGTAAATACGTATCCAGACTGTGATTTGGAGTCATCCTTATCTGTCTAGAAACTGGCATCTGTATACCCACGTATTACCATATCTCCTTCTCCATATATAAGGAACACATCCTTAATTCTTCTTAAGTACTTAAGGATTGTCTTGACAGCCGCCCAATGATCCATTCCAGGATCTGACTGGTATCTGCTTGTGACGCTCAGAGCATACGATACATTGGGCCTAGTACACAACATAGCATACATGATAGATCCTATCGCTGATGCATAAGGAATCTTATTCATGCAAATCCTCTCGTCTCTGTGCGCGGACAATAGACTTTGAAAAGG
>JAGFNQ010010111.1:0-64078 GCA_024364735.1 Boesenbergia rotunda
GGAGAACTTGGACTCGGGAGAACTAGCCGACAACACCAAGACGGTCAAGAGGAAGCGCTTGGAGAAGCCGCTAGACCTAGGTTGACCATCGGATCCTCTCATTGGCTTGAGAGGGTCTTAGTAGGGCCATGACCAAGTCACTTATGTTTATTTTTATTATTGCTATGCTTGTGATGTATATGATGCATGATAATGTATAATAGTAAAAATAAACTTAAGTGTATGAGATGCACAAGTAATGTGGGAACCACATTTTGATGTGCACTTAATACACATTTAGGATTAAATTAGATTTCATAAATGCCTAGATGTGATGCACATCCTCGATTAGATTAGATCTAAAATCGAATCAACTCGTAAACGCCTACCGGGTCCTGATACCCATCACTACCTCGATCATATGCGCTTGTCGATTCTGTCAAAGCAGAGAAACACATTTAATCTTGGTAGGATGCGGAGGGACAACCTTGGTCCCGCCTATCACGGCTCGGGTTAGATCGAGCTCAATCAGATTGAGTAACTAGTTAACTCAATTGGATCGAGTAAAGCTATAGGCGTATTCCAATAGTTGGAAAGGGTAGGACAAAATCACCGTTTTAAATAGTGTTGAGCGATTTAGCCAAAGCTAACTCAAGATTATTCGTAAACGTTAAATCTTGATCCTATAAACAAGAGTTGCATAGAGAAGTAATTGATAAATTAGTTATCTACCGATCATACTAAGTCTTGGGCGATTTAGCCAAAGCTAACTCAAGGCATAGTATGATGTGGATCTTGTCCCACATAAATTATAGTAAATTGGTACGGATCTAGTAGTGTGGTTTGACCACTCCAATGACCTGATTCCACCAAAATTCCTATAATTTAGTGGGAGCATCATTTAATTAAAGGCCTAATTAGATGATTACTAGAATATGATATTTATTCTCTGCATTTATCTGTTGTAGATTGCCATGTCTTCAAACGCGAATACTCTCTCTCTGCGATCTGTCCTTGAGAAGGACAAGCTCACTGGAGCTAATTTCCTGGACTGGTACAGGAACTTGAGGATAGTCCTCAAACAGGAACGTAAGCTGTACGCTCTAGAGCAAGCAGTTCTTGAAGCACCACCACCCTCAGCCATCCGTAGCGTTAGAGATGCTCATCAGAAGCATCAAGACGACGCGTTAGACGTGTCGTTCCTAATGCTATGCTGCATGTCCTCTGAGCTTCAGAAGCAACACGAGAACATGAATGCTTACGATATGATTGGCCACCTCAAGCAATTATATCAAGGGCAGACAAGGCATGAGTGGTTCGAAGTGACTCAGGCCCTCTTTTCATGCAAGATGAAAGAGAGAACCCCAGTAGGAACTCACGTACTCAAGATGATTGGGTACGTCGAGAACCTCGATAGACTAGGGTTTCCCTTAGGCCAAGAGCTGGCTACCGACCTGATTCTGCAATCGTTGCCACCAGGTTACCATCAATTCGTCATGAATTACAACATGAACGAATTAGACAAACCACTTCCTGAGATACTCAACATGTTAAGAACTACTGAGCCTAATCTCACCAAGCCTAGTACCGTCCTGATGGTACAGAAGGGCAAAGGCAAGGGTAAGTGGAAGCCCAAAGGTAAGGGTAAGACCCAAACCAAGGGCAAAGCCAGCTCTGCAGCACTTAAACCCAAGGGTGGGGTGCAAAAGGATGCCACCTGTTTCCATTGCGGTGAGAAAGGGCATTGGAAAAGAAACTGCAAGATCTACCTGGAGGATCTTAAGAAGAAGAGAAGCGAGCCTTCTACTTTAGGTATATATGTTATAGAAGTCAACCTTTCTATTTCTACATCATGGGTATTAGATACTACTGGATGTGCTTCTCACATTTGTACCAATGTGCAGGGGCTGAGAAATAGCAGGGCATTGGCAAAGGGCGAGGTGGACCTACGAGTAGGCAATGGAGCACGAGTTGCTGCTGTTGCTGTAGGAACTTATTTTCTATCTCTGCCCTCTGGGCTTGTACTGGAACTAGATGATTGTTGTTATGTACCTGCACTTACTAAGAACATAATTTCTGTTTCTTGTCTAGACAAGAAAGGCTTCTCATTTATAATTAAGAACAAATGTTGTTCAGTCTATTTAAATGAAATGTTCTATTGTAGTGCAGATCTTATCAACGGACTCTACATTCTAGACTTAGAACGCCCTATCTATAATGTAAGTACTAAGAGGTTGAGATCAAATGAGTTGAACCCAACCTATCTTTGGCACTGTCGCTTAGGCCACATAAATGAGAGTCGCTTGTCCCAGCTCCATAAGGATGGATTACTGGATTCATTTGATTTTGAATCATATGAGACATGTGAATCATGCTTTCTAGGCAAGATGACTAAGACTCCCTTTAGTGGACATAGCGAGAGGGCAACAGATTTGTTAGGACTCATACATTCTGATGTATGTGGCCCTTTCAATGTTGCTGCTCGAGGTGGTTATAGATACTTCATCACATTTACTGATGATTTCAGTAGATATGGTTATGTGTACTTGATGACACATAAGTCCAAGTCCTTTGAAAAGTTCAAAGAATTCAGAAATGAAGTACAAAACCAACTCGGCAAGAGTATTAAAATACTTCGATCAGATCGAGGTGGAGAATACTTGAGCCATGAGTTTCGTGACTATTTAGCTGAGTGTGGGATTCTATCTCAACTCACTCCTCCTGGGACACCACAGTGGAATGGTGTATCCGAAAGGAGGAATCGTACCTTATTAGATATGGTACGATCTATGATGAGTCACGCAGATCTTCCTATATCCTTTTGGGGATATGCTCTAGACACGGCAGCGTTCACACTTAACCGTGTTCCATCAAAGGCGGTCATGAAGACACCATATACGATATGGACTGGGAGGAGTCCCAAGATGTCTTTCATGAGGGTTTGGGGTTGTGAGGCTTACGTTAGACGTCAAGTCTCAGACAAACTGGGACCCAAGTCCGATAAGTGCTATTTCGTGGGATATCCCAAGGAAACTAAGGGATATTACTTCTACATTCCCAGTCAGCACAAAGTGTTTGTTGCTAAGACTGGGGTCTTTCTAGAAAGGGACTTTGTTTCTAGAAAGACTAGTGGGAGTTCGTTTGATCTTGAAGAAGTTCAAGACAACGACCATAGCACTGAGCCCTTGATGGATACTGAACAGGAACCACAAGAAATTGTGGATGAGATTGTTACACAAGAAGTTGTGGAACAACAACCTGTTCAGGTAGACCTACCTCTTCGCAGGTCTGATAGGGTACGTCGTCAGCCTGAGAGATATTCATTTCTCTTGCCTGACCATGATGACGTTATGATCATTGAGAATGAGCCTACCACCTATCAGGAAGCTGTGATGAGCCCAGATTCTGAGTCATGGCTGGAAGCCATGAGATCCGAAATGGAATCCATGTACACTAACCAAGTTTGGACCTTGGTTGATCCACCTGAAGGGGTCAAACCCATTGGGTGTAAGTGGGTCTTTAAGAGAAAGCCTAACATGGATGGACTTACTCATACCTATAAGGGTAGACTGGTAGCTAAAGGTTTCAAGCAAATTCATGGTATTGACTATGATGAAACTTTTTCTCCAGTAGCGATGTTTAAGTCCATTCAGATCATGCTTGCTATTGCAGCCTACCACGATTATGAGATCTGGCAGATGGATGTCAAGACATCGTTTCTGAATGGAAACCTCCTCGAGGATGTGTACATGACACGGCCTGAGGGTTTTGTAGATCCACAGCATACTGGCAGAGTATGCAAGCTGCATAGGGTTATTTATGGTCTAAAGCAAGCTTCTCGGAGCTGAAATCTTCGATTCGATGATGCGATCAAACAGTTTGGTTTCATCAAGAATGAAGATGAACCTTGTGTCTACAAGATGGTTAGTGGGAGCACAGTAGTCTTCCTAGTCTTGTATGTGGATGACATACTACTCATTGGGAACAACATCCCTTCGCTACAGTCTGTGAAGACTTGGTTAGGGACTTGTTTCGCAATGAAGGACTTAGGTGAAGCAGCCTGCATTCTAGGCATTAAGATCTATAGAGATAGATCTAAGAGATTGCTTGGCCTAAGTCAGTGTACATACATCGATACGGTATTACACCGTTTTGCCATGCAGAATTCCAAGAGAGGAATTCTGCCAATGTCACATGGTGTGAGTCTTTCGAAGACTCAGAGTCCCTCTTCTAGAGAGGAGAGAGACCGCATGGATAAGATCCCTTATGCTTCTGCCATAGGATCTATCATGTACGCCATGTTATGTACTCGTCCTGATGTCTCGTATGCTTTGAGCATGACGAGCAGGTACCAGTCAGATCCAGGTGAACGTCACTGGATAGCGGTCAAGAATATCCTTAAGTACTTGAGAAGGACTAAGGAATATTTTTTGATATTTGGAGGCGATGAGCATCTAGTTGTAAAGGGTTACACTGATGCCAGCTTCCAAACCGACCAGGATGATTACAGATCGCAGTCAGGGTTCGTGTTTTGCTTGAATGGCGGAGCTGTGAGCTGGAAGAGTTCGAAGCAGGACACAGTTGCAGATTCTACAACAGAAGCTGAGTATATTGCTGCATCAGAGGCAGCAAAGGAGGCAGTTGGATTCGCAAGTTCATCACTGAGCTTGGGGTGGTTCCTAGCATATCTGATCCCGTAGAGCTCTATTGTGACAACAATGGAGCTATTGCGCAGGCTAAGGAACCTCGCTCACACCAGCGGACCAAACACATACTACGGCGATTCCATCTCATTCGAGAGATCATCGATCGAGGAGATGTGAAGATTTGCAGAGTACCCACAGAGGCTAACGTCGCAGATCCCTTGACCAAGGCTTTGGCACAGATGAAGCATGATGGTCACACTAGGTCATTGGGTATTAGATACTACAGCGATTGGCACTAGTGCTAGTGGGAGATTGTTAGTGAGAGCCCTAAATCCAATCATATGATGATTACTTTTTGGACTCATTGTATCATATTCTTGTATATATATTTCTTATATATAAAGGCATTTCTTATAGTTATTGTACTTATGTGTATTGGTGCCAAATAACTTAGTATAATAACGTCCTTGAGTAGAAGGTTCTTATCTATATCAATCGATTAGTTGAATCGATAGTGAGATGATATAGAGAACACTACTCTTAATTATTCCTGGTCAAGTATTAACATTCAAGGACAATGTTAATGCATAGAGACTAGCATGTAGGTCAACATGATGACTTGATCTCACAAGTCATGGATATGAGATATCAAGTTGACACATGGGTATACATTAGAGAATGTATACTGAATGGCCCGCCATGAGAAAGTATCATGGATCGTTATATGAGTGTCATATACTTTCTCATGTGACTATTAGTATGACTATAGTCCTAGACCTGAAGTTACCATAGTTCCCTACATAAGGAGTTACGTACTTTGGCTTCGTCAAACGTCACCCGTAACTGGGTGGACTATAAAAGCGATTACTGGGTTTGTAACAAATTATGCGGAGGGATGTGAGTAACGTAGATGGGATCTATCCCTCCTATATGACGGGAGTGATATCTTCGTTCTTGATAGAGTAAGACCACTAAGTGCATGGCCATGCCCAAATAAGGCAATATTAGATATTGAGCTTATTTGATTATAGTGAGTCTACTTGGAGATCAAGACATATAGATTGATTTGAGGATGACACGGTCTATGCCTCATGAAAGATCAATCTAGATATCGAGGATAGAAGGACGTTGTCATATATTGTGATGGTCACAATTATTAGTCACAATGGTGATGTTGGATCTAGACATTCTTGTAACTTGGGGAGCAATGATGTGTTGCTAGATACCTCTCATTGCTTATGTCCTTAAATAGGTTTAAGGGCATTGCCAACGTTACAAGAACCTATAGGGTCACACACATAGAGCAATAGATGGAGAATAAGTCCATATGATGGACCGAGAGTAATGAAGTCAAAGTTTGACTTTGGCTAAATATGGAAAGTCCATAAAAGGCAAGTTTGACTTGACTCAAATTAGACAACTTGAGTTGGACTCGAGTTTGATCCAAGTGTTGGATGAATCTAATCATGGGAGAGTAATGAAGTTAAAGTTTGACTTTGGCTAAATATGGAAAGTCCATAAGAGGCAAGTTTGACTTGACTCAAGCCACATCACCTTGACTTGACCAAGTGATGACTTGGCATCATCATCAAGGCTAAGTAACCTCCCCATTTGAATTTTGAATTCAAATAGGGGGTTACCAAAGGTGGTGGTCGGCCACTTAATGGCCAATAATGGCCATTAAATGGCCGGCCACTAAAACACACAAAAAGGAGTTTTTTGTGTGTGTGTGTGATTCATTCTTCTCCTTACTTGGTTTTGTTTTGTTTTGGCTGTCCCTCTCCTCTCATCTTGCCGAGACCCCAAGTAGTGCTAGCACACTTTTGGGCTCTCCTCTCCACTCTCTTGCTTGTGTGGATACTTCTAGAGGGTTGCTACTTTGCATCCTTGAGATCCGACACCAACCGAGGAGCGAGCGGGAATTGCGGGGCACGCATCGAAGGTAGTTTTCTCTTCTCTAATAGATCTAGGTTATAGATCGGTTTTGAAGCATGTAAACGAGCACTCGTAAATTTTTTAAATGGTTTTCTTCGCTCGGATCCTTTCTATTGGTGCTTTCGGGGTTTCCGCGACGCAAAAAATCGGTTTTCGCGGCCCGAATAGCCTACAATGGGGTCATATGATGTGTCATCGACAAGAAGGAAACTCCCCGGAGCAGTGCTGCTAGATGGCTGAAAACCCGAAACATCGCCTCCTGCCTGGCATGTATCATAGAAACCTCTGACCGGATCTCAGTCTGAAATGCCTCCTGACTGTTATGCCACCTAGAAATCTCAGACTGGATCGTCTGCTGACCGGCATATATCTGAGAAACCTCGGACTCGATCAAGTGTAATCTGTGGTCGAATGTCTGCTCAAGCTGGGCGATCTGCCAGCGGAGATCTGGGTCCAGCTCGTACTTGTCCTCTACTGGAGTGGGCGCCTCATGATGTCCAGCTGGTGCTGCTGGAACCTGAAAGTGTGCTGCCCGTGGTAACTCCCCCAAACCTCACCCATCCTTCCACCTAAGGCCCTGAGGTTCGACAATAATGCCAGACTTGGCAAACACACATTTCCCAAGTCTGCAGTCTTGTCGAACCATCGGCACAGTCCTGCCCTTAGAGATATCTATACCGACTGACTGGAACCAGTCAGTAATAATGTGTCCGAAAGGCATGTAAACCGTGCGACGCCCGGGCTCACTATAGGTCATGATAGAATGGAGAATGCTCGCCGTGATATCAAAATCGAGGTGGCGATGCATCCCATATAGCATCAAGCAATGATATCGATGAATCTCCGCCAGGGGATTCGAGGTAATTGGCAAAAGACAATTGGTGATGATTTTCAAAAGGATATAATCACCTAGGGAGAGTCGAAGGGCAGCAAAGGTGGGGAAATCAGGGCCGAGCTCATCAAGGCCATCCGGCCTAGGGTGTCCAAAGAAGTACTCGTAGATGGAGTCGGAGGTGACTCCCTCAAATGGAGCCGGTAACAGATTAGGAATCTCAGGGTAGATAGAAGAAAGATTTGGCGATCATCAACAGCCAAGATACTCATAAAAATTTTCGTAAGTAAAGTCAAGATTAGTTTTGGCTACCTGAGTTATATAGCCCAAACCCCCTTGTGGTCCCGGTTGCAAATTGTTATAGAATTCGGACACAAGATCAACATTGATGTTCCTTTTGAGAGAAAGGAAAAATTCAATGTTGTAGAAATCAATGATCTCTTTCACAGAGGGACAATGCTCATATACAAAAGGTCTATCAAGAGATCTACAAGGGAGGAGTTTAAAAGTTCTATTTTGGAAGGCTTGTTCAAATGCAGCATTAGGGAATCGAGAACTTGAGGATGGTTGAGGTCTGGAAGATGAAGAGGGTGCTTTGGACCTTGAGGTCCCTCAGCAGGTGCCTTCCCCTTCGATGATTTCCTAATGTTTGGAAATAGGTCACGACATTTGAATGGATCAAAAGAAATTGGTAATCATGGCACATCAGTGGGTGATCACGGCAAGATCATGGCACAAGGTTGATTTGATCATGTAAGGGTAGGGCCACGGCAACACAACATAAGTAGGCACAACACAAGATGATTAAACATCACTGATTAGGACAACAATCATGAGTTATGAAACAAACATACAAGAAAAAATCATGAACAAGCTTACTTGGGTGTCATTTGAGTAGGTTGGTTGGAAGAGAAGAACACACAAATCGCTTGCATGAATTTGCTCAAGAGAAAGGTCTCGCGACCTCACCGATCGCACACAAATCGCTGCTCACAAGAGAAGGTTTCAGAGAACTCACGCAGAGAACTCAAGTGCGCGCAGGAATAAAGAACATGGGCAGGAAACGAACTCAGCAGCTTGCGGAGACAAGAGCTCAGGAGCGCGAACTCACCGAGAATGGAGGAAAAGATCTCACGCATGCAAGGGAAGAAGAGGAAGATGAGGTGGTTTCGGCGCTAGGGTTTGGAGGAATGAAGGTTTGCGTGATTTAAATGAGTTGGTGGACCGATCACCAACCAAAATTAATGAGGTAGATCGGATCCACCGTCCGATACATGGGTACCCAGACCGATCAGGGAACCTCCTGATCGGTCAGGTTGTGTTCTGATCGGTTCGATGACCGATCAGGGAAGTCCCTGATCGGTCTGTGGATCGATCAGGGATCAAATAGAAAGGTTATGTGAACCTTCTGACCGGTCGGTGGACCGATCAGGAGGATGGCCTGATCGGTCAGTGGACCGATCAGGTCCAACATAGAGCCTTTCTATGGATTTCTCGCAGAATAGCTTGATTGGTCACCATGACCGATCAGGCCAACTCCTGATTGGTCATCATGACCGATCAGGGAGGTTCCTGATCGGTCTACGGATCGATCAGGGACCGAACATAATCGGATAGACATTGTTCTGTGAGCTCACTGATCGGTCTGTGGACCGATCAGCCAACTCTTGATCAGTCGGTGGACCGATTAGATATCAGAAGGGATTATGAAACTCTGATGTATTTCAGAAATTTTCGTTCCTAGCAACCCTCTCAATCTCTAAGACAGCCAAAATTGAATCCTCTGACCCTAAAAGAGTTCCCTTATCCGATATGGTGTTTTTCCATATTTGCAATCAAGATAGGGTTGTGTCCTTATGATTTAAAAAAACTGAACCAGAGTTGCGTTTCCAACCAATTTAAAGCAAGTTTGTGTCAAAACAAGTCTCCAATCAAGTTTCCTTGATTGAAATGTCCAAGTATAATCTTAGAACCAAATACACATGTATTATGCATTGGTTTTCCCCATACTTGGTCAACTTAATGATTTTTGTCTCTTTAACCTAATTCCTCAAGGAATGCATGAACATTTTGAGTAATTAGGTTGATTCTAGCATCTCACCCCATTTCTAGCAAACAAAAATATTTTGTTAAACCTTATAGTTTGTATAAGATGTCCCCAAGTGGCCGAATAATTGTTGCCCAACAATTTGAAATGATCATGAAGGGTTTTTTTTCAATCCTATGAAGCACGTCACATTCCCAACTCCCTCCTTAACAAACTAAATTCATTTTCGGGGAGTGGTAGTGTGAAAATGTCTACTAGGTTTAATTTTGTCTCTACATGTGAGAGTACAATATCTCCTCTAGCAACATGATCCCTAATGAAGTGGTGACGCACTTCAATGTGTTTAGTCCTTGAATGATAGACTACATTTTTGTAAGGTTTATTGTGCTTATGTTGTCACACAACACATGCACACCCTTGTAGGATAATCCATAGTCCTCTAGTGTGTGTATTATCCACAACAATTGTGATACACTCTCTCCCATGGCGATATATTCTTCCTCGATCGTGGAGAGAGCAACACAATGTTGCTTCCGACTTGACCAGCTCACTAAGGATGATCCTAGAAATTGGCAACCTCCACTTGTGCTCTTCCGATCCAACTTGCACCCAGCATAGTCGGAATTGGTGTAGCCAATTAAGTCAAATGACTCTATAGGGGGGTACCAAAGACCGACTCCAATTGTGCCCTTAAGGTATCTCAAAATTCTCTTAACGGCAATTAAATGAGATTCCTTGGCACAGACTTGATATCTAGCACACATACACACAGCAAAAAGAATATCAGGGTGACTAGCTGTGAGGTATAGTAAACTACCTATCATACTCCGATATTTGGTTAGGTCAACGGGCTTCCCACTCTCATCATTGTCTAATCTTGTGTTTGTTGACATGGGAGTGGTTACCTCTTTAGAGTCACTCATATTAAATTTCTTGAGCATCTCTTGGGTGTATTTCGATTGATGCACATAGATTCCATCTCGAGTTTGTTTGATCTCAAGTCCAAGGAAGAAGGTCAATTCTCCCACTAGACTCATCTCAAACTCACTCTTCATGTGTCCAATAAACTCATTCAAATAGCCCTTGTTGTTGGACCCACAAATTATGTCATCGACATGTCGCGACCGGGTGCATGTTGACAAGGATACGGGTTCGTAAATTTTAAAATATTTACGTGCAGCGGAAGAATTTGCATAAATAATTTCTCAAATTAATTTTTAACCACGTATCTAGCATGCGACCTTATGATGTGTGGACATGATCATAAATTAAAATTTTGCGAAAAGTAAACTAATTTACTTTGTACCTCGCGTAACTCGAAGAAAGGGACGAGATCCAATCGTAGCGTCCCTTGGAAGCTCCGCCTCTATTCGCGTCCACGCCGAGTTCTCTTCGGGATGACTTCGCAAAGCCACGAGTTTTGTGCCATCGAGAACTACTAGATTCTCTAAAAGCACAACTAGAATATCAAGAGAGAAAGATGGAAACTAACTACCAAGTAACGGAATCAAGATTCCGAGGAATGGAAGGAGACGCGTCCCGCTTCGTCTTGGTGGTGGCTCACGGCTAGGGAAGATGGTGCCGGCCCTAGGGGGTTGCGCCGGCCCTAGAGAGAGAGGGGTTGCGCCGGCCCTAGAGAGAGAGAGGGGATTCGCCGGCCCTAGAGAGAGAGAGAGAGAATAAGGGAGAGAGAGACAGCTTCTTAATCTCTTGATTAATTGGAATTCAAGGCTTGCCTTTGGTTCCTTTATATAGTAGCCTCTCTATTGCTAAGTCTCCCTTTTAACGGAATTAACGTAATAAATTTTCATAAAAAATTTATCTCATAAATTCTCTTATGAATTATTCCGTTATGCCAAGTTTTATTATAACTAACTTTATAATAAAACAAATATATCTCTCCTTTTAATTATGGAATAAAATTTGTATGAAATTTTCTTATCATGGAAAAATCAATTCATAATTGATTTTATAAATTAAAATTGAACCAATTCATGGTTCATTTTAATTTCCAAGAAAAGAATAAATTTCTACAATTTTCTTTATATAAATTTCTTTATATAAATTAATTTATTTATCCATAATTTTATAAAACAAATCGCGCTTGATTTATTTTATAATTTAAACCAATTAAATTGGTTTTCTCTCTTTTATTGTGGTCGGCCAAACCAAAGAGGGTGGGCACCCTCTTTGGCCGGCCACACCAAGCTCTTCCCTCGCGAATTAAATGCATTTAATTCGCCCAATAAGCCTTCAAAAGACTTAGTCATTTTAAGCTTCCGATGCGCCTCTGATAAATTCAGATTCGACTTATTTCTCTTGATTGGAAAATCCAATTTTCAACTCGTTTTAAATCCCTCAGATTACTCGTAGTGCGTGTGACTAAATAGGCTTTCGATTTATGTTGGCCGTCTATAATCAACCAATTATAGAACGATCATGAGTGGCACCTAGTAGTACATCATGACCCCCAATTAATCGAAAGATCAATGGTTGACCTCAGATATAATTCTGAAACCCTTCAGTAGCTCTAATGAATCGTGCCTCATTCCCTTCACCATCTTATACCCACTTGGTTCAGGACACGGTCTGTGTGTGTCAGTCCCCACTAGGCTGACTACGTCACACCTAGCCAAAGTAACTTTCTCTCGTCCTTTGGATTTCTAATTACTCTCATGTATTTAAGAGACTCATACTCTAAACATGTCATGCTCTGGCCAGAGGCTTTGAGTAACAATCCGACGATAGGCCTGGGTATACATCTCCTCGCAAGGAGTGGTGAATCCTTTGTAGGCTGTTCAAACATCTTCGGGCACTTCGGCTTATACCCAACCATCCTGGGTCCACACCTCCTTGGAGATGCTTGCTTAAGATGTTAAAGTATAAGTCTCCATGACCAAGATGACTTGAACACCGCAAGTCAAAGGAACATCGCACTTAAGCTGCAGTAATAACTTTCATTGACATATCTATATGTAGATTACTATATGAAGTTTTACAGTCAGTCACTCCAATGAACTAGTTCCCTTAACTAGCATCCATGTTTATCTCCGGACATCCCAATGTCACCAGCCAGTGAAAATCAGCTGATTAGAGAATAACCCATGCTAGTCTCAACAAAATTGACAGCGTCTGTATTTATCAATTCATCGACTAGGGATATTTTCAATACTTCACAATTGTACATGTAGAGATAATCACTAGTTGTGATTCCATCACAAATTCTCTCATGCTGTGAATTGTATTACGGACATTCAGTAAATGAGTTTAAGATCCCAATCAAATACACAAACATGTATACTCAAATAGTGAATTTTCATTTATTGAAATAAATGTTTACAATCATAAGGCGATTGCCTTAGGACACTTCTCTCATATTACTAACATGACATATACTTGGGCTACAAATATATTGTCACCATCTCTTCGCAGAAACAATGTAGGGTCTATTTGTCCTCTCACGAAGCCTTTTTCAATGAGAAATGTCGACAACCGCTCAACCAAGCCCGAGGTCCTTGTTTTAGGCCGTAAAGAGCCTTCTTGAGCTTGAACACGTGGTTTGGAAATTCGGAATTTTCAAACCCTGGAGGTTGTTCAACATAGACCTCTTCTCTTATGAAACCATTCAAGAAGGCCGATTTAACATCCATTTGATAGAGTTTGAAACCTCTATGTGCTGCAAATGCAAGCATCAATCGAATGGATTCTAATCATGCCACGGGAGTATAGGTCTCATCGTAATCAAGGCCTTCAACTTGACTATAGCCCTTGACTACCAAGCGTGTCTTGTTTCTTACGATTTCTCCCTTATGGTTCAATTTGTTCTTGAAGACCCATTTGGTTCCAATAATGGTGGTCTTCTTAGGTCTAGGAACTAAGTCCCAAACATGGCTTCTCTCAAATTGACCTAATTCGTCTTGTATAGCGATAATCCAATCGGGATCATGCAATGCCTCGTCAACTATCCTAGGTTCAATTTCTGAAATTAAGGCAACCTCATTAGCCTCATTCCTAAAGAATAATCTAGTTCTAATCCCATGATGGATATCTCCAATAATTTGGTCTTGGGGATGACTAGAGGCAAACCTAGTTTGTCTTGGTGTTGGAGGTGCTTCTTGGATGGTGTCACTAGACACATGCTCAGCCTCAGGGTCCGACTGAGCTACATGTTGTCTAGGCTCTCTATCATCAGATTCATCAGCACCATCTCCAACACTCGGACTCTCATCTAAACCTAGTTTCCTAAGTTCGAATTGAACTCCCTCTACTTCTTCTGAATGATCAATTGCTTTTGGGATCTCCTCAAAAACGACATCAGAAGATTCTTCGACCAATCTAGATTTTTTGTTATAGACTCGGTAAGCATTGCTGACAAGGAAATACCCGACCAGTATCCCTTCATCAGCTTTCGCTATGAACTTCCCAAGATGTTCCTTGGTGTTTAGAATAAACACCTTACACCCAAACACCCGAAGATGTTTAACTGTAGATGGTTTTCCAAACCAAAGTTCGTGAGGAGTCTTCCCTAAAAATCTATGAATGAGGACTCGGTTTTGCACATAGCAAGCTGTGTTCACAGCTTCAGCCCACAAGTAGCTCGGTAAAGAATACTCATTAAGCATGCTTCGTGCAACCTCTTGTAAGACTCGGTTCTTCCTCTCCACAACACTATTTTGCTATGGTGTTCTAGGAGTAGAGAACTCATGTCTATATCCTCTCTCTTGACAAAATTCTAAAAACCTATGATTTTGAAATTCTCCCCTCCATGATCACTCCTAATTGTTTTAATTGTTATAGATTTTTCATTTTCAATTCTTCTAAAAAAGAAATAAAAACATCTAGAGTTTGATCCTTATGTTTTAGAAAATAGGTCCAAGTATATCTAGTATAGTCATCAATGATCACAAAATAATACATACTACCATTCAATGAGATTATTGTACTACAATCAAATAAATCCATGTGTAGTAAATCTAAGGCAGTAGAGGTACTTACAGTGCTTTTACCTTTGTGAGAAGATTTCATTTGCTTACCCATCTGACATGCATCACAAAGCTTTTCCCTTTCGTATTTGATGCTTGGTAAGCCGCGAACAAGTCCTTTGTTGGCCAATTTTCTGATATTCTTCATGTTCACATGTGCTAATCTCCGGTGCCAAAGTGTGGACTCATCTTCTTTTGACATGAAACACTTAATAGAAGCATTAATAACACTTTTAAAAGAAACTTGATAAATATTATCTATCCTTGTGCCTACTAGTACCGTGTCAAGTATGTCATTTTATCTAACTAGACATTAACTTGGATGAAATTCAATTCTGTAACATGCATCACACAATTGACTGACACTTAGGAGATTGAAAGTCATCCCCTTGACTAGAAGGACATTTTTGATTCTAAGAAATTCGGATATTTAAATATCTCCTATCCCTACAACCTTAAGGCTACCATTGTTACCAAAAGATACATTACCTCTACTTTTGCTTTGTAGAGTAGTGAACAAAGATCTATCCCCGGTCATATGTTTGGAGCACCCACTATTAACGAACCAAGTTGATAGATGCTCCCCCTCAATCAAAGCCTACACAATACGAAAAATAGAAGATTTAGGTACCCAAATCTTGGGACCTAATGCACCTACAATGCAAGATTTAGGCACCCATGCCTTGACCACTTTCTTTTGAACCCTAGAGACCTTAGATGATTTAACATGGGTCCTAGACATCAATGAAACAAAGGTTGGTTCTTTAGGTCGGTAACCTATACCGACCTTGTTGTAAACCGCTCTTTGAGCGTTTAGGATCATGTCTAAAGTCTTAGAGCTAGTTGAAAATTTCTCAAGAAGACTCTTGAGTTTCTCAACCTCACTCTTCAAGGCTTTGTTTTCATCTTCTAGAACTTCAACATGCAAGTCATCAAGATCCTCATCCTTAGAGTATTTTAGTTGTTCTACTTCTACTTTTAAATATTTAACTTTTTCATTATACTTCTTTAACAATTCGGTTAAGCATGTAATAGTCCTATAGCATTTATCCAATTCAGGAGAAATTAACTCTTCATCATCCGAAGATGATGAAGCCGCAGTTGAGGTGTCCATGGATTCATCACTGCTCTCCAACTCTTCTATTGCCATGAGAGCTACATGGCGAGTGCTCTTCTCCTCCTTTTCTTCTTCGAATGAGCTGGAAGAAGATTCATCCCATGTGGCCTTCAAGGCCTTCTTCTTCTTTTTCGATTTCTCCTCCTTCTTCTTTAGTTTTGGGCATGCATTCTTGTAATGCCCTTTTTTGCTATACTCAAAACACGTGACATTAGTCTTATCAACTTTAACTTCACTCGTATTACCTTTTCCTTTATAGCGTCGGCTCTTCCTCATCATTCTTCTTACGAAGTTAGCCATCTCGGATGATGAAGACTCGCTTCCATCCTCCTCGGACTCGGACGAAGAAGATGAGACCTCCTTCTCCTTCTTCTTCTCTTTCTTCTTCTTGGTCTTATCCCCTGCCACAAGAGCAATCCCCTTCTCCTTGGGGACTTTGTTAGCGATTTCGTGTAGCTCCATTTCACAAAATAAATCATTTATTTTAACAATTGACAAGTCCTTGGATACCTTGTAGGCATCCACCATGGATGACCACAAGGCATTCCTCGGAAAGGCTTTAAGAACATACCTCACGAGGTCGCAATTCTCGACCTTCTCATCAATGGAATGCAACTCGTTAAGTATTTCTTTGAAACACCCATGGAGTTCACTTACCGTTTCTGATTCCTTCATGGTGAGATTTTAGAGCTGGTTGAGGAAAAGATCCCTCTTGGCTATCCTTGAGTCCTGGGTGCCTTCATGAAGCTCGATAAGCTTGTTCTATAGATCTTTGGCACTGGTGAAGGGACCAACTTTTATCAACTGGTCCTTGGTCATCCCGCACTGCAAGGTGACCACCTCTTTTGCATCGACTTCTCCTTTTTGGGTTTGCTCAGCCAACCATCTCGAGGATCCCAACTCTTTTCCCTCAGCATCTTTTGGTGGGGTGAATCCCTCCTTCATGGAGAACCACATTCCGATATCTGTCTTGAGGTAGTATTCCATCCGTGATCTCCAATATTGGAAATCAGCCCCGTCGAAGAAGGGAGGTTGGTTGGTGCTGAATCCCTCTCTCAAAGCCATGGTTGGTTAGCTCTCGGGTGTTAGACCGTTGAACAGAGCCCCAAGCTCTAATACAACTTGTTGGATCATGGATGGCTAGAGGGGGGGGGCAGTCAGACACAAACTTTTGGCTCTTTTTGAACTTTCAACGATTAGGTTAGTAGCGGAAGAAAAACATATACAGAAAGACAAACTTAACAGAAAGAAACAAAGACAAACAGAAATAACCAGACAATCAAAAACGCTAACTCAGAGGGTTTACAAGGTTCGGGGATAACTTGCCTCTACTCCTTGGCGTGCACGTAAGGTGGATGATCCCTTGATCGTCGTCAGATCAAGCCCCGGAACTTCCGGATAGAATAGAGCCTCCTTCTCGGTGGAGAAACCTCTCCACAATTGTCTCAAGATGATATGAGATTGAGTACAGGAGATCACGAGAAGAACACTCACCCAAATGTAGCAGGAACACTTAATCACGAAGCTATACAGAGAGCTCAAAACAACCCAACCAAACTTCACTAGTTTTCTGTCTGTCTCTACTTCGCTCCTCTGCTTTCCAGCTTCTTCATAAGCTCCTGCCCAGCATCGCCAGGCTCCATCAGCACCCACTGAGCCACAGCCTGACCCACTGACTCCACTGAGCGCTCAGTCCAATGAAGACCTCTTCAACTGAGCCTCCGTTAGTCGCCAGCCGCGCCAGAAGCCGTTGAACCTGTGAAGGGAAAACGGACAAACCTGACCGAAGCGAAAGTCTCCAGTTGACCCTCCTTCTTGGTTTAAGTCATCCCTGTCTCACTTGCAACCTCATCAGATAAATAGCAAAGCATATCGAAAGAAATCATCAGGTATCAGAAAGAAACCAGAATGATTCAGAGTGTTTGACATCGATTTCAAATTAAAGTTCAGACACTGATCGGTCACCAGACCGATCAGTGAAGACCCTGATCGATCACCAGACCGATCAGTGAAGGCCCTGAACGATCAGGCTCTAGCCTGATCGGTCCATTGAGGTCACAGGAATCGCGGATCTTCTTGTGATCGGTCACACTGACTGATCAAGGCTTCTCCAGACAAGCTACTGACCTTCTCTCTGATCGTTCACCAGAACGATTAGAAACCGAACAGAAACCTTCTGTTCTCTCTTGATCGTTTACCAAAACGATCAGGCTTCCCTAGATCGGTCTCCAGATCAATCTAGCTCCGACCAATTCAACCCTAAGTCCAGAGAACAGGCTCCCTAGCCTTCTCTGACTCATTCTGGTCCCGGAGAAAGAGCTCACGTGCCCTCTCCAACCACTATACTCAATGCTCAGTCCCCCGGACCAAGAATTTGTGCCCATCTTCACTCGCTGGGGCTTTGTTCAACCTAGCTTCCCTTGCTAGGACCTGGCTTCACTCACCAGGGTTTCAGTCACCCGGCTTCACTCACCGGGATTTCTATCACCTGGCTTCTCTCACTAGGGCCCAGCTTCACTCACCGGGGTTTCAGTCACCCGGCTTCACTCACCAGGATTTTCGTCACCCGGCTTCACTCACCGGGACCCCGCTTCACTCACCAGGGTTTCCATCACCTGGCTTCACTCACCGAGATTCGTGCCCAGTCCCTGACCAGGACTTAAGCCGAACTCATCTTATTAACATAGACTTAAATCGGTGTCAACACCAACACAACAATCAGGTTAGACTGCATCAACAGCTGCAACCAGAAGGGTTCATTGCAAAGGGCAAAGAGCATCTAGTGTGCAAGCTGAATCGGTCCATTTATGGATTGAAGCAAGCTTCAAGATCTTGGAAGATCTGCTTTGATGAAGTGATCCAGTCATATGGATTTACTCAAAGCCTGGATGAGTCATGTGTATACAAAAGATGTGACGGAAACGTCGTGGTGTTTCCTGTACTTTACGTAGATGACATTTTGTTAATTGGCAACAATGTCAAAGTGTTATCAGACATAAGGGTCTGGTTATCAAAGCAGTTTGATATGAAGGGCTTAGGAGAAGCATGACACATCCTTGGGATCAAAGTCATAAGGGATTGCCAGAAAAAGATGTTGTGCTTATCCCAAGCTTCATATGTTGACACTGTATTGCCTCATTTTAGCATGGAAAACTCCAAGAAGGGATTCCTACCCTTCAGGCATAGAGTTCCTCTATCCAAGGAGATGTGTCCGAAAGCATCAAAGGAGATAGAGGAAATGAAGGCGATTCCTTATGCTACGGCAGTAGGAAGCCTCATGTATACTATGTTGTGCACGAGACCTGATATCTGTTTTGTCGTGGGCTTGGTTAGCAGATATGAGAGTAACCCTGGACAGGGACATTGGACTGCGGTAAAGCATATATTGAAATATCTGAGATGGACTAGGGATTATATGCTGGTTTACCGGGCAGACCAATTAGTCCCTGTGGTGGGTTATACGGACTCGGATTTCCAGTCAAATAGGGATAAGAGTAAGTCTTCCTCGAGGTTTGTGTTTACTTTAGGAGGTGGAGCCATTGTTTGGAGGAGTGTCGAGCAGAAATGCATGGCGGACTCTACCATGGAAGCTGAAACTTGACAGCCTCAGAGGCAGCGAAGGAAGCTGTATAGCTCAAGAACTTCATCATGGAATTGGATGTGATTCCTGGTTTGCCCAGATCTATCACAATATTTTGTGATAACAGTGGTGCAGTTGCAAACCCGAAGGAACTATGAGCCCATAAGGCAAGTAAACACATAGAGTGCAAGTACCACCTGATACGAGAATTCGTAAAGCGAGGAGAAGTGGCTGTCGCCAAGATTGCATCAGAGGACAACCTGACAGATCCTTTCACGAAAGCTCTTCCAGCTAGAGCCTTTTATAGGCATGTGGAGGATATGGGAGTCAGATGTATGGCAATGAGAGAAAAACAATGTTTTTAAGTATAAGTGGGAGATTGTAAGATGTGTATACTGAAAGACATGAATTTCTTTATATGAACATCTTAGTTTTGAAAAGAGAATTATAACTACACTAGGTGCCTGTTTATATTAGTACATGCATGAAGTCCAATTATGTTGCATTATAGATAACATGGTGTGTGGTGTCACACGGAAGATCATGTTATTAGATCCTTGCTTAGTATAAATGAGAGGCTCACAACCGAGATGGAATTGGGCAACCCATCAGAATGGTTGTAGTGTAATTAGGTGTGGTTGGTCTTGACCATAGAATTACACTGTGTGCTTTAAGTACATTGAGTACGACCAAAACCCGAGGTTATCCAATTTGTAGTGACTCGATAATTGGATAGGACCTCATGTTTATATTATGGAGTACGATCCCTTAATCCCGATATAATAATGGGCATATATTATTAATTTTTTTTTTTGATTCACCAATAGGTTAGATCTATTCTGTTAGATCGATAGGCCCGGTGAGTTGGGAGATAATATTAATAATATGATGTGCTGTTGATTATTGATGGAATCCATGTCCTGGTGAGTCGAGTTGATGATGCCCCCTTGATGAGCTCGAAAGGTTCATCATGCTAAACCCTGCAGGTGGATTTGATCCGGTATGATGATATTGTCGAGTGGTACTAGTCACGAACTCAGAGGTTAATTAATTTGAGTTATCAGTAATTTAAATTAATTAACGGGCATTCGAGATCTTAAACATCGGGAGGATGGACGACTCATAATATGTGGAGCTCATATGAAAATATGGGGGTTGGTGAGGAAGTTCAATTAAGATCCTTTAGTGGAATGGATCTTAATTAATGGATCGTGTTTAGATCTATTGGTGGGCCAAGATCTAACTCCTCCTCTTGGTCCCTACCTTAGCCCTATAAATACCCAAGGAGATCATGAAACCAAGGTGAGATCCAAGAGTTATCACCCTAGGCCCCTCTCACTCTCTTCTCTCTCCCATCCTCCTTAGTTCGGCCGGCGGAAAGAAGAAGAGGGGACTTCCTCCCTTCGGATCTTCCTCCTCTCTTCACCAAGCTGGGTTGTGGCTCACATAGACAAGGAAGGGGAGTCCCCTACCTTTTGTGGTGCTTAGCCACGGTGAAGGAGGCACCAGTGGCAAGAAGGATGCGGCGCAACCACCCCTTGCAGCGGCGGCGCAAGGCTGAGGGAAAGGGTTGCGAGCGGGCTGCCATCTTCTTCTCCTTCCTCTCGAGGTGTGCAGTCGATCCAGAGACCCTTGGGCTGCTCCGGCGGTCGGTGGCGCAAAGGGAGAGGTGGCAAGGTTGCGGCGGAAAAACCCTAGAAGGCTTGGGTTAGGTTTTCGGCCAAGGCAAGAAGAAGATCCCTTTTTGGAGTACTTTGGTGATCTCGGTTCGCGGTAGATCATCGATCACACGACGTTCGTGAAGGGAGGGACATAAGATATAAGACCGCGAGGTGATCGGAAAGGTATAACTCTTTCCATGCTCCGTTGATTAATCTTATGTCATACATGAGCTTGTTTCGTTTGCTTCGTCATTTTATGTGTGTTAGTTTATTAATTTGATTTCGTATCATAGCCATTAATTTACTAACTGGAACCTGACCATAAACACAAAAGCCGGCGATCAACTTGTCGCCTTTTCCGTGGTTGAACGGTCAAGCAAATCACAAGGCCGATTTTGGTAATTGGCCGAGTTGTGATTTGGATCGTTCGATACGGCACAAGATGGTCGTAGGGAGACGAGTCTCCATTCGGATTAATTTTTTTAATCTGTAGACATGGAGAGGTCTCTCGGATCAACCAAGTATTCGCTTAGGAATCCCGCCAAGCTATACCCAACAATATACACATGACTCATTCGGACTTTGAATAAATCCATATGACTGGATTACCTCATCAAAGCGGATGTTCCAAGATCGTGAAGCTTGCTTCAATCCATAAATGGACCGATTAAGCTTACACACAAGATGTTATTTTCCCTTCGCAATGAATCCCTCTAGTTGCTTCATGTAGATGGTCTCCTCAAGACTTTTGTTAAGGATGGCTGTCTTGACATCCATCTGCCATACCTCATAATCCATATGAGCGGCAATAGATAAGAGAATCCGGATAGACTTAAGCATGGTTACCGGCAAAAAGGTCTCCTTATAATCGATATCCTCTTTCTAAGTATACCCTTTCACAACAAGCCTAGCTTTGAAGGTCTCAACCTTCCCATCTGATCCTCTCTTTCTCTTGTAGATCCAGTTACATCCAATGGCTTTTACACCATTAACTGGTTATACTAGCTCCTGGACATTATTAGAATCCATAGATTCTATCTCAAAATTCATTGCCCTTTGCCAAGAATCCACATCTTTATCTTGGAGAGCCTCGTCATAGGTCCAGGGATCCGGTTCATGTTCGTCAGGGACCAAGTCCGAAGACTCTACGAAGAACATGAATCTATCAGGTTGTCTAACAACCCTCCCACTACGACAAAGTACCACCTGGGTATCATCTGTGACACGCGGTGCAGTGACTTGTGGTATATCCTCTTATATAATTAGTACTAAGGTTGGAACGCCCCCTCTTAATTCCTCAAGAACAAGTCTACTCATGGCCTTGTGGTTCATCACATTGTCTTCCTCAACGAATTGGGCATTCTTGCTAACGATTACCTTCTGATCCTTAGGACTATAGAATAGATCACCTTTTGTCCCTCTAGGATAGCCTATGAACAAGCGTACTTCTGTACGAGATTCCAACTTATCAGTATCTCCCTTCAGCACATGTGTTGGACTACCCCAAATCCGAATATGTTCTAGACTAGGTTTTCGCCCAGTCCACAATTCTGTGGGAGTAGCGGGTACTGACTTAGATGGTACCAAGTTCAGTATGTACGCTGTCGTTTCCACAGCATATCCCAAAACGAATCCTGCAACTCGGAGTAGCTCATCATTGACCTAACCATCTTCATAAGAGTCTTATTCCTTCTCTCTGCTATACCGTTATATTGGGGCGTACCGGGTGCAGACAATTGGGATTGAATCCCAACCTCTGATAAGTAAGTCCTAAACTCTCCCAAGAGGTACTCGCCACCACGATCTGATCGTAATGTCTTGATACTTTTACCTCAATGTTTCTCCACATCAGCCTTGAATTCTTTGAACTTATCAAAGCATTCAGACTTGCGGCGCATCAGGTAAATGTACCCATACCTTGAATAATCGTCTATAAAAGAGATGAAGTATTCAAAGCCACCTCTAGCCTGGAGAGACATAGGACCACACAAATCAAAATGAACCAGTTCTAACACATCTTTGGCTCTATACCCCTTGTCCTTGAAAGATCTCTTGGTCAGCTTACCTTCCAAGCAAGATTCACAGGTTAGAAATCCTTCCACCACCAATGAACCCAAGGGTCCATCATCTATCAACCTTTGAATCCAACTAAGGTTAATATGACCAAGCCTTAGATGCCAAGGATATGTTTGGTTCATCTTAGAAGGTTTCTTTCTCTTATTTTGGTTAGAAGATGAGCTATTAACTTCTATTTGCATCGTGGGAGATTTTGGTTCTAAAGTAACAAATTGCCAACCAATTTACCTGAACAGATAATCTTTCTATTCCTTTTTATAAAAACACGGTCATTAAAAGCAATAGAATATCCATCCTTTATTATTTTAGAAACTGAAACAAGGTTCTTTCTAAAACTAGGTGCATAAATGCAATTTCTTAAAATCAAAATTTTATATCTCTCAAAAGACAAATAAAAGTCTCTCACTAGCCGCCACCTACGTAGCATTGCCCATGTAGACGGTAATCTCTCCTTCCGCTAGTTGTCGGATTTCCTGGAACCCTTGCAAAGAATTGCTAGCATAATTAGTGGCTCCTGTATTTACACACTAGGTACCGGTAGATAACACCACTAAACATGTTTCAATGACAAAAGAAAAAGATATACCATTGTCTTGACGACAGGGACATCCAGTGTCCAGTCTGTTTGCACGAGAAGCACTTGCCTCTCGGCTTCTTCACGCCAGTCCGAGGTGACTGAGATCCTGCCGCCTTCTTGGCCCCACCTTGTTTCTTCTTCTTTTTGCCTTTCGGCACAGAAGTAGAAACCCTTTGAGTAACCAAGGCATGAGAACTCTGACGAAAAAGTCCTTCTGCCACCTAGAGTTCTGCCAGAAGATCCCCCAACGTATATGTACGCTTATTCATATTGTATTTCAGGCGGAACTGCTCAAAACTCCTAGGCAGAGATAGGAGAATGATATTGACCTGGGTTTCCCCATCGATCTATGCTCCAAGGACTTTATCTCATTCAAATGAGCCATCATTTTGAGAAAATGATCCCTCATGGGTGTTCCCTTAATCATGGTAGTTGTCATCAAGTTCCTCATCACATCCTACCTGCAGCCTGATTCTGGTGTCTGAAGAGTTCCTTGAGGTTGAGCATCATGTCATAAGCAGTGGGCATGACCTGATGCTAATGTTGCAATACATTTGGCATAGAAGCCAAAATGTAACACCGCGCCATCTCATCTGCCTTGACCCACTTCGTATAATGCTCCCTCTCCTCTTCACCAAAATTCTCGCTAGGCTTTTCAGGACATTTCTCAAAGAGTACATATTTGTACTCCTCAGCAGTTAGGACAATGTCTAGCTTTCTTTTCCAATCTATGTAATTAGGGCCCATAAGTTTGTTTTCCTTAAGTATCACAGCTAGTGGGTTAATGGCCATTTTGAAAATCCCTGAGAATCACAACAATCACAACCATAGATTTCAAAACATATTGATTCCTCAAAACAATAAATTTGAAATCAACCAACATCTCAAAACACCGAGAATTTTGCATGCTACGATGGTGTGGACTTCTACGAATTCTACATTTGTAAGAGGAGATTTTACCTATTAATTTTATTATCTTGTCAACCTAACTTTTTGACAAATAAAATTAATAGTTGGTTCACTTCGACCCTACAAATAATAACAATGACTCCGATGGGGAGTATACTATTATTTGCATCTATGTGTTTACCATTACACGATACTAAGAAAATTATCTCAGATTATGTGTCGTCTGATGTGGAAAATCACACACTCTTCAATAATATTCAATAATCATGTCTGTTCCAGTGATCCATAGAACAAGCCTATCCGATGGGGAAAAAAGTGTAGGGTATGGCTTGGCGGGTTTCCCTAGCGGATACCTAGTCGATCCGAGAGACCTCTCCATGTCTACGGATTAAAAATTAATCCGAGTGGAGACCCGTCTCTCATCGACCATCTCGCACCATATCAAACTATCCAAATTACAACTTAGCCAATTACCAAATTTGGCCTTGTAATTTGCTCGACCGTTCGACCACGGAAAAGGCGACGAGTTGATCGCCGACTTTTGTGTTTACGGTTGGGGTCCAGTTAAGAATTTATTCATCATATTTTGAAATCAAAATAATAAATTCATAATCATAAAATAATGAGGCATATGACCATGGCACAAAATAGACATAAGAAAATACAAAGGAGCATAAGGAAAGTTATACCTTTCCGATCACCTCGCGGTCTTCTACCTTATGTCCCTCCCTTCACGGACGTCGTGTGGCCAACAATCAACTATGATCCGAGATCACCAAGAGCTCCAAAATCCTCACTTCATTACCCTAGTTGCAAACTCTAGCATCTAGGGTTTGCACCGCCGCCTCCTCCCTCTTGCCTGCGTGCGCCGTCGGCCAGCCAAGCTCGCCGGCCAGCCAAGCCCGCCGGCCACTTGTACTGTGTCCAACAGAGGCCGAGGAGTCTATGGAAGACTAAAAGGAAGGAAGAAGAAGGCTTTTCCTCTTCCCAAAGCTGCTGCCAATCGCTCTAAACCTCTCCCTCACCGCCGGCGACCTTGCGCCTCTTCTCCACGCTGTTGACTCCTCTCTTCTCTCTATCCCGCGTGCTCCGGCCACCAACTGAGAGGGAGACCGTCTCCCTTCCTCAGTAGCCCACGCCAAGAGAGAAGGAGCAAAGGGGAAGAAGAGAAGAGAACTTCTCTTCTTCGGTTTTGCGCTGGCGCCCTAGGAGAGAAGTTGAGAGGGAGAAAAGAGAGAGTGGCCAATGGTTTTCAATTGGATTAATTCACTCTTGGTTTCTTGATCTTATAGGGTATTTATAGGGCTAAGGTAGGGACCAAGAGAAGGAGTTGGTTCTTGGCCCACTAATGGATCTAAACCCGATCAATTAATTAAGATCCATTCCAATAATAGATCTTAATTGAACTTCCTCACCAACCCCCATATTTTCATATGAGCTCCATATATTACGAGTCGTCCATCCCCCCGTGTTTAAGATCTCGTATGCCTGTTAATTAATTAAATTACTGACAATTTAAATTAATTAACTTCTGGATCCTTGATTAGTACCACTCAACCTTATCAACGTGCCGGATCAAATCCACCTGCAGTGTTTAGCACGATGAACCTTTTGAGCTCATCAAGGGGGCATCATCATCCTAACTCACCAAGACACGTATTCCGTCACTAATCATCGGCACATCATATTATTAATATTATCTCCCAACTTACTGGGTCTATCGATCTAACAGAATAGATCTCGCCCATTGATAAATAATTAATAATATATGTCCGATATTATTTCAGGATTAAGTGATCGTACTCCATAATAACATCTTGAGGTCCTATCCAATTATCGTGTTAGTACAAATTGGATAACCTCAGGTTTTGGTCCTACCCAATGTACTCAAAGCACACTAGTGTAAGTCTATGGTCAAGTCCAACAACACCTAATTACACTACAACCATCCTGATGGGTTGTCCAATTCCATCTCGGTTATGGGCCTCTATTTTATACTAAGTAAGGAATGGATAACATGATCTTCCGTGTGACACCACACACCATGTTATCTACAATGTAAAGTAATTGGACTTCGAGTATGTACTAATATAAACAAACACCTAGTATAGTCATGATTCTTTTTTCATAATAAAGATGTTCATATAATAAAAGAAATGTCTTTCAGTATACACATCTTACAATCTCCCACTTATACTTAAAGACACTGTTGTTCTCTCACTGCCATACATCTTGTTGGCATTGCTTGGCGGTTTCCAAGATAACCACGGGGTCGTATTTGAAAAACCTCTCTATGGCTACGGATTAAAAAATTTAATCCGAATAGAGACCTGTCCTTCTAACGACCGATTCTTTGTCGTGATAATTAATCCAAGTCACAACTTAGCCAAAAGGCTTTGTAACTTTCCGGATTAACTAACCACGGAAAAGACGACAATTTGGATCGCTAATTTTTGTGTTTATCTTCGAGGTCCAGTTAATTATTATTATCTAAGATTTCAAATCTAAATAATAATTTAACACACATGAGATGACAAGGCAAAGCATAATGGCACAATAAAATATACCATAATGAAAACTGAGCCCGGGAGAAATATACCTCACCGTTTACCTCGCAGTTTTCTATGTTATGACCCTCCCTCTTGGACGTCGTGTGGGCGATGAGCTACCAAGACGCAGAGTCACCAAGGCCCTTGAATCAATCCCTTCTCTTCATCCTTTCTTCGCGCCAACTCCAATCCCTAAGGTTAGGGTTCGGCTCCCTCTGCGTCCATTACGGAAGAAGAAGACAAGGTCAAGAAGAAGGGTTCTTCTTCTTCACCTCGAACCGAGCCTACCTCCTCTACTTCTCCCCTCCTCGCGGCAATAAAACCACAAGGAAGACGAACTCCTCAGGCTTCTCTTTATCCGGTGACAAACACCAAGAGAACCGCCGCGCCGGTGAGCCACCCTTCTTCCTCCTTACTTCCGCGCGTCAACAAAAGGAGAAGGGAGCTTCTCCTTTGTCTTGTGTACATCCGCAGCAAGGTAAGCCGAAGAAGAGAGTGGAAGATGATGAGAATCGTGAGTTCTCTTCTCCTCCACCGCCGGCACCGACCTCCACTCCTTGCGCCGCCAATTTCTTCCTCCTCCCTCCTTGCCGTGCGCCACCAAGGGTAGGAGGCAACTCCTCCCTTGCACCGTGACCGAACGCGTCCTTTAGGATGAGAAGAAAACAAGAGAAGAAGAGGAAGTAGTCCTCTTCTTCCTTCTACCGCCGGCGCCCAAGGGTTGAGAGGAGAGGAGAGATTAGATTGAGGGAGAGAGAGAGGTGGGGTTTATATAGGGGAATTGTTATGTTTAATTGGAAAAATTTTCCAATTAAATATGGATTGACTATAAAAATTTATATATAGAATAATTCCTTAATTAATCCAAGATTAATTCCTTTAATTATTCCATCCAAATTTTATATAGAATAATTCCATAATTATTCCATGATTAATTCTTTAATTAATTCGAGATTAATAAATTAATTAATCCCAAATTAATTCCTTAATTAATCTGGCCTTTTATTATGACTCTTATGGGGCTTTATTGGGCTATGATAGGGACCATGAGGAAGAGTTGGTTCTTGGCCCTCTAATGGATCCAAACCCGATCTATTAATGGAGATTTATTCCACTAAAGGATCCCATTGTACTTCCTCACCAACCCCCATATTTTCATATGGGCTCCACCTATTACGAGTAGTCCATCTCCCTGTGTTTAAGATATCATATGCCCGATAATTAATTCAATTTACTGATAATTAAATTAATTATCTTCTTGATCCTTGATTAGTACCACTCAACATTTTCGACATGCCGGACCATAGTCCACTTGCAAGATTTGACATGACGATCCTTTTGAGCTCACCAAGGGGGCATCATCACCCTGACTCACCAAGACACGGATTCCGTCCATAATCAACGGCACATCATACTATTAATATTATCTCCCAATTTATCGGGTCTATCAATCTAACAGAATAGATCTCGCCCATTGGTAAATCAAAGATATAATAATTAATAATATATGTCCGTCATTATTTCGGGATTCAGAGTTCGTACTCCATAATAGCATCAGACATCTAATCCAATTTTCTAAGTCAGTACAAAAATTAGATGACCTCTCTTTTGGTCCTACTCAATGTACACAAAGTACACTAGTGTAATCCTATGATTAAGATAAACCACACCTAATTACACTACAACCATCCCGATGGTTTGTCCAACTCCATCTCAGTTGTGAGCCTCTTTCTTATGATTCAGTAAGGAACCTGATAACATGATCTTTTGTGCGACACCACACACCATGTTATCTATAATGCCAAGCATTAGATGTTTAGTGCACATACTAATATAAACATGCACTGTGTGATTTTCTGATTCTCTTTAAAATGTAGATGTATCCTTAACCAAAAGGCAATGCTTTTAGTATACATCCTAACAATCTCCCACTTATACTCAAAGGCTTTGTTGTTTTCAAAATGTCATACATCTGACATCTAGATCCGTCATAAGCCTAAATCCCTCACTGCAAAGGCTTTAGTGAAATGATCCACCAAGATCATTCTCTGATGCAAACTAGACAACGATAGCTATTCCTATTTTGGGTGGTACTCGCGCTCTATATGTTTGCTTGCCTTATGGACTCATGATTCCTTCGAGTATGCAACTACACCATTTTAATCACATCAAGTGTGATTGTTCCTAGCAAACCAGGAGTCACATCGTAGTCCATCTTGAGGTTACTGAACCATATAGTTATATTGGCTGCCTCGCAGGCTGCCTGAATATTCAGACTCCTCAGTAGGGTCCATTACGCAGTCGCTGCACAACACTCTACTATACAATGGTTCTACCTCCTAAAAGTGAACAGAAAACCCAAGGAATATTTATATACGCCCCTATCTAGATTGGAATTCTGTATCCATATAACCTACAAAAATTGGTCTGCCCGGTAAATCAGCATATAGTCCTTAGACCTTCTCAAGCACTAATACATGCTTTTACCTTATTCCAATTTCCTTAACCTAGGTTACTCCGATATCTGTTACCCATGCCCACGGCACAACAGATATCTGGGCTCATTTCTAGCATACAAGAGACTTCCTCTAGCTAATGCTAGAGGAACCGTCATTACCTACTCTATCACCTTTGATAATCTAAACATATCTCTTAGATAGAGTAACTCCAAAACTGAGAAGTACAAAACTTTCTTTTGGAGGTATCCATGCTAGAATGAGCTAGGACAATGTTTTATATGAAGCTCGAGATAAGCACATCATCCTTGTCTGGAGGTCCCTTAGATCTTTGATCCCCAAGGATGTGTCTCTCTTCTCTCAATTCCTTCATAATTGTGTGGACAACCATACACTTACGTCTGACAATATTTCGTCATTGTTGCCAACTAACAAAATATTATCTACGTATAGTACAAATACCTCTCCGTTTCTGTCATACAACATCATCCGTCCTTTGAACAAATCCATATCACCAGATTTATCTCTTCAAAGCGGATGATTCTTGTCATAGGTCTTAGGGATCCAGCTCATGTTCACTTAGGACCTAGTCCATAGACTTCCCAAGAACATGAAACTTCTAGGTTGAGCAACAACCCTCCCACTGCGACAAGGTACCCTATGCATATCTTTAGTGACACGAGATGCAGTGTCTTATGGTATAACCTCTTGTACAGTTTGTACTAAGATTGGAATGCCCCTCTATTTAATTTACTCAGAGTAACTCTACACCTGAGTTTGTGGTTTACTACATAGTCCTTTTCTTAAAAATCAGTCATTCATCCTAACGAATGCCCTCTGATCCTTAGGACTATTAAACCACCTTATTGTTCCCTTAGGATGTCCTACAAATATATGCACTAGATTCCAACTTGTCGGTGTCTCTTTATTACTCATAATCTGAACATGACTTAGACCAAGCCTTTGCTTAGTCCACATTTCTTTGGTCATAAGAGACTACTGATATAGACAGAATCAAGCATACAATCATTCGTATTCAGGGCATACCCCTTTGAACAAATTTGACTAATCTCGGAGAGGCTTATCATCTTCTTAGCCTAATAGCTTAAGGGACCATCTTCCTTCCATGCATTACACCATACTGTTGGGGCACATCAGGTGCAATGAATTGAGATCAAATCTCAATTCTCTGATAAGTAATTCCTACAACCATTCCTAGAGGTATTAATGCCTTGTTTATAAAATAAATAAGGTATTTAAAGGTACCTCTATTCTGAATAGACTAAGGGCCTATACTTATCATGATAAACCAATTCCTATATGTTTTTGGCTCTATGCCCCCAGGCTTAGAAGAAGCCCTTTTGGTTCTATTACTTCCCTAGTAGGTGTCAACCAGATCCTAACGAAGACAAGTCTTCCTTTAACCAATTAACCCTAAGGCCTTTTGGTTGATCACTTTTGAATCCCACTAGAATTTAACAAAGCCAACTTTAGAGACAAAACATATGTTTGGTTTCACTTGGAAGGAACCTTTCTCTTTCATTAGTTAAGATGATAAACTATTTTTTGCAACATGGGATCCTTTTGGTTTCATATACTAATTGTCTATCTATGCACTTCAATAGACATTCCTTCTATTCCACTTTTAACAAATAAAATCAATAGAAAATATCTTTATTCAAGAAATTGAACAAAGTTCTTTCCAAATATTAAGTACATAAAGACAATCTATAAAACCAAAACTATATCAACCTATGTTAAAGACATAAATGAAATAGTGGAATAACTCCCACTACAAAAGTCATCTCCATAGCCATCCATGTAGTAAGCAATATCCTCCTCAGCTAGCCGTCGGGTTTTCTGGAACCCTTGCACAAAAATGCAGACATGATTAGTGGCATCCGTATCTACCCACTAGGTACCGGTAGATATCACCGCTAAACATGTTACAAAATATACCTCTGGTACTACTCTGAGGGTGAGGACAATCTGTCTTCCAATGTCCTAACTGCTTGCATACAAAGCACTTGCCTTTCGGCTTCTTTATGCATCCCTAAGGTCCCTGTAATCCTGCTACTTTCTTTGCCTCAGTATGGTTCTCCTTCTTCTTTCCTTTCGGTTTAGAAGTAGGAACTACTTGAGCAATGAAAGTCTGTGAACTCTGAAGAGAAACTACCTCTGCTGTCTCGAGTTCTGTCAGAAGTTCTGCCCACGAATATGAACGCTTATCCATATTGTAGCTTAGGCGAAACTTCTCAAAACTCCCTGGTAGAGATTGGCGGATAAGATCGATATGGGTTTCCACATCAATCTAAGCTCCAAGAATTTCTATCTCTTTCAGCCAAGCCATCATCTTGAGGACATGTTCCCTCACGGGCATCCCCTCAACCAAGATGGTAGTGGTCAAGTTCTTAATTACCATCTGACTAGCGGCTCAATTATCCAGACCAAAGAGTTCATCGAGTTTGGATGTTTTTTCACTGGTAATGGAAGAAGCCTGATTTTGAGGACCTTCGGTCATCTCGTCTGCTTCTAGCCATTTCCTAAAATATTCAAACTCGTCTTCGGTATTAATCTCGTTAGGCTTTTCGATACAAAACTCGACAAGATCACACTTAGGTTCCTCGGCAGTAGAGACAGTCCATATTCAATTCCCAATCCATTTTATCACTAGGGGCATTTAATTGGATTTCTCTTTGAATTAGGTTGTGTGGGTCTAGGTCCATTTTAAAATACCTGAGAATCATAACAATCACACACTTTAGATTTATGAAATAAATTGACACCTCAAAATAATTTATTACAAGAATCTACCAACACCTCAAACACCGAGAATTTCGTATGCCACGATGGTGTGGACGTATACGAAACCTACATTCGTGAGAGGAGGTTCTACCCATTAATTTTACTATCTTGTCATCCTAACCTTTTGACAAGTAAAATTAATAGTTGGTCCTCTTCGTCCCTACAAATAATAGCAGTGACTCCGATTGGGAGGATACTTATTATTTGTATCTAAGTGTTTACCATCACATGACACCAAGAAAAATTATCTGATTATGTGTCTTCCGATGGGGAAGTACACACGCACATCAATAATTTCCTATAGTCTTTTCTGACCTAGTGATCTGCAGAACAAGCCCATCTGATGGGGAGGAAGGCACTCAGAGCCGACGCACAAACTTGTTCGCATCACTTGTCAGATTGTAGTGGAGGCCATGGGACGCTTAGGGTCCCTCTCCCACGTAGTTATTTGCGTTGAGGTTTTTTACATGCATCCACACAACAAGCACACACAAACCAAAATAATAGAACAATGAAAAATCCTAGATTTTTCCAACTATTATGGCCTTGGCCTTCCAATGTGCCTCCAGTCGTGTCGTCACCTCGTCCACTCCATCCTATCCATGCGCAAGCCACTATGAAGGAGTCCTCGAGCCGAGTTGACTAGCTAACTAATTTACATCCATTGATCCTAAACTCCACGAAGGAGTGTACATGTCATCTAGATCAAAAGTAAATAGAAAGCTTGGCTAAACAAGTGCCATATTTAATTACAAAAATTAAATTGCTTATCTAGCCTCATCAACCCCGAGGATTCAAATAATTTACATCAAGCACAACCAATCACATACACACAACATAATTCGCCATAATAGTTGTAATCTAGTGCCTGCAACACAAAGTTAGCCTACGCACATCCAAAATATTATCTAGAAAAATAACGTACATGATAATGTGTAGGAAAATAACCGAATCCTAAACACACAAAACCGGAAACACAGCTCTGATACCAATTGTTGGTATTGCTTGGCGGTTTCCAAGACAACCACGGGGTCGTATCTGAAGAACCTCTCTATGGCTACGGATTAAAAAATTTAATCCGAATAGAGACTTGTCCTTCTAACGACTGATTCGTCGTCGTGTTAATTACTCCAAGTCACAACATAGCCAAAAGGCTTTGTAACTTTCCGGATTAACTAATCACGGAAAAGAGGACAATTTGGATCGCCGGTTTTTGTGTTTATCTTCGGGGTCTAGTTAATTATTATTATCTAAGATTTCAAATCTAAATAATAATTTAACACACATGAGATGACAAGGCAAAGCATAAAGGCACAATAAAATATATCATAACGAAAATTGAGCCCGGGAGAAATATACCTTGTTGTTTACCTCGCAGTCTTCTATCTTATGGCCCTCCCCTCCTGACGTCGTGTGGGCGACGAGCTACCAAGACGTGGAGTCACCAAGGCCCTTGAATCAATCCCTTCTCTTCATCCTTTCTTCGCGCCAACTGCAAACCCTAAGGTTAGGGTTCGGCTCCCTCCGGCATCCCTTAAGGAAGAAGAAGACAAGGTCAAGAAGAAGGGTTCTTCTTCTTCACCTCCAACCGAGCCTACCTCCTCTACTTCTCCCCTCCTCACGGCAACAAAACCACAAGGAAGAAGAACTCCTCAGGCTTCTCTTTTTCCAACAACAAACACCAAGAGAATCGCCTCATCGGTGAGCCACCCTTCTTCCTCCTTGCTTCCACGCGTCACCAAAAGGAGAAGGGAGCTTCTCCTTTGTCTTGTGTACATCCGCAGCAATGTAAGCCGAAGAAGAGAGTGGAAGAAAATGAGAACCGTGAGTTCTCTTCTCCTCCAGCGCCGGCGCTGACCTCCACTCCTTGCACCGCCAATTTCTTCCACCACCCTCCTTGCCGCGCGCCACCAAGGGTAGGAGGCAACTCCTCCCTTGCTCCGTGACCGAACGCGTCCTTTAGGATGAGAAGAAAACAAGAGAAGAAGAGGAAGTAGTCCTCTTCTTCCTTCTACTGCCGGCGCCCAAGGGTTGAGAGGAGAGGAGAGATTAGATTGAGGGAGAGAGAGAGGTGGGGTTTATATAGGGGATTTGTTATGTTTAATTGGAAAAAATTTTCCAATTAAATATGGATTGACTATAAAAATTTATATATAGAATAATCCTAATTAATCCAAGATTAATTCCTTTAATTATTCCATCCAAATTTTTATATAGAATAATTCTATAATTATTCCATGATTAATTCTTTAATTAATTCTAGATTAATAAATTAATTAATTCCAAATTAATTCCTTAATTAATCTAGCCTTTTATCATGACTCATATGGGGCTTTATTGGGCTAAGATAGGGACCATGAGGAGGGGTTGGTTCTTGGCCCTCTAATGGATCCAAGCCTGATCCATTAATGGAGATTCATTCCACTAAAGGATCACATTGTACTTCCTCACCAACCACCATATTTTTATATGGGCTCCACCTATTTCGAGTTGTCCATCTCCCCGTGTTTAAGATATCGTATGCCCGATAATTAATTCAATTTACTGATAATTAAATTAATTATCTTCTTGATCCTTGATTAGTACCACTCAACCTTTTCGACATGCCGGACCATAGTCCACATGCAAGATTTGACATGACGATCCTTTTGAGCTCACCAAGGGGATATCATCACCCTGACTCACCAGGACACGGATTCCGTCAATAATCAATGACACATCATACTATTAATATTATCTCCCAATTTACCGGGTCTATCGATCTAACAGAATAGATCTTGCCCATTGGTAAATCAAAAATATAATAATTAATAATATATGCCCGTCATTATTTCAAGATTCAGAGATCGTACTCCATAATAGCATCCGAGATCTAATCCAATTTACTAAGTCAATACAAAAATTGGATGACCTCTCTTTTGGTCCTACTCAATGTACACAAAGTACACTAATGTAATTTTATGGTAAAGATAAACCACACCTAATTACACTACAACCATCCCGATGGTTTGTCCAACTCCATCTCGGTTGTGAGTCTCTTTCTTATGCTTCGGTAAGGATCCTGATAACATGATCTTCTGTGCGACACCACGCACCATGTTATCTACAATGTCAAGCATTAGACGTTTAGTGCACATACTAATATAAACATGCACTGTGTGATTTTCTGATTCTCTTTAAAATGTAGATGTATCCTTAACAAAAAGGCAAAGCTTTTGGTATACATCCTAACACATCTGACTCCCATATCCTCCACATGCCTGTCAAAAGCTCTAGATGGAAGAGCCTTAGTGAAAGGATCTGCCAAGTTGTCCTTTGATGCAATCTTGGCGACAGCCACTTCTCCTCCCTTTACGATTTTTCGTATCAGGTGGTACTTGCGCTCTATGTGTTTACTCGTCTTATGGGCTCGTGGTTCCTTCTAGTTTGCAACTGCACCACTGTTATCACAAAAGATTGTGATAGATCTGGACAAACCAGGAATCACATCCAAGTCCATCATGATGTTTCTGAGCCATACAGCTTCCTTGGTAGCCTTTGAGGCTGCCACATATTCAGCTTCCATTGTGGAGTCCGCCATGCACTTCTGCTTGACACTCCTCCAGACAATGGCTCCACCTCCTAAAGTAAACACAAACCCTGAGGTAGACATACTCTTGTCCCTATCTGACTAGAAATCTGAGTCCGTGTAACCCACAGGGACTAATTGGTCTGCCCGGTATACCAACATATAATCCCAATTCCGTCTCAAGTATTTCAATATATGCTTTACCGCTGTCCAATGTCCCTGTCCAGGGTTACTCTGATATATGCTAACCATGAACACGACAAAATAGATATCAGGTCTCGTGCACAACATAGCATACATAAGGCTTCCTACTGTCGAAGCATAAGGAACCGCCTTCATTTCCTCTATCTCCTTTGATGTTTTCGGACACATCTCCTTGGATAGAGGAATTCCATGCCTTAAGGGTAGGAAACCCTTCTTGGAGTTTTTCATGCTAAAACGAGACAAGACAGTGTCAACATATGAAGCTTGGGATAGGCACAACATCCTTTTCTAGCGATCCCTTATTACCTTGATCCCAAGCATGTGTCCCGCTTCTCCCAATTCCTTCATATCAAACTATTTTGATAGACAGACCCTTACGTCTGATAACACTATGACATTGTTGCCAATTAACAAAATATTATCTATGTAAAGTACAAGAAATACCATGACATTTTCGTTACATCTTTTATATACACATGACTCATCCGGGCTTTGAGTAAATACATATGACTGGATTACTTCATCAAAGTGGATGTTCCAAGACCTTGAAGCTTGCTTTAATCCATAGATGGATCGCATAAGCTTGCACACTAGATGCTCTTTGCCCTTGGCAATGAAACCTTTTGGTTGCTGCATGTAGATGGTCTCCTCAAGACTCCCATTAAGGAAGGCTGTCTTGACATCCATCTGCCATACCTCATAATCCATATGGCTGCTATAGATAAGAGAATCTGGATCGACTTGAGCATGGCTACCGGCGAAAAGGTCTCCTCATAATCGATACCCTCTTTCTGAGTGTACCCTTTCGCAACAAGCCTTACTTTGAAGGTCTCAACCTTCCCGTCTGATCCTCTCTTTCTCTTGTAGATCCACTTACATCCAATGGCTTTTACACCATCGGGTGGTTCAACTAGCTCCCAGACATGGTGTAACGCCCGCCCCATACGTGAGCGACGCGTTACTTTTTTTTTCCTTTCATACATTATTGCATATGGAGCGTAAATATAGCAGCGGAAATAATACTAAATCATGAACATATGCAATTGGATAAATTTCTTTCTAACTAAACTACTTTAAGCATGTGAATCATAGCATAGCATATCTATCAAGAGAGTATATAGTTCTACTTTAAGCATGCATATCATACAGAACTTCAACTCCAACAAGTAGTAAGCGTAAACATAAAAACTAACACATGCAGTTTATAAGTAGCAACATTAAGTCCATAAGTAAGAGTAAGACAACAGTAGGATCGTTTTGCCAAGTCACTGCCACACACACATGCTCTCCTGCTGCTTCCCCTTCTTTAGAAACCTTTAGTTGGATCTGCAACATAAGAAGGTAGACTATAAGCATAAAATGCTTAGTAAGCTCCTTGCATAATCACAAAATCCGTAAATCACATATAAGTAGAAATCTACATCATTTGACATAAACATATAACATGAATAAATACTTAAAGCATCTAAAACACATAAGCATAAACACTTAACATTCGCATAATCTTTAAAACATAATCATGTGCATAAATATTAGACATATCATACGCAATATCATTAAACATAAACATGTGCATAAACATTAAACATAGCATATGCAATATCATTAAACATAAACAAGTACATAAACATTAAACATAGCATATGCAATATCATTAAACATAAACATGTGCATAAACATTAAGGATGCTCTTTGAAAAATATATATAATATAATACTTGAACATCAACATATCATCATCATTGTGATCCCTGGCTTGTACTCATTCATCATTTGCGCGCATTACTTAGTAGAGTACGAGGTAGCTAATCCCGACCTACTAAGGTACTAGGCAACCTTGGCGCCTAGGGACAACTACGGTAGTCCAGAACCGGGGCGTTCATAAGGTGCCCATCCCTTAGACCTTTTTTCAGATCCGGTACAAGCCAATACATAAAGTAAAATAGTATACATGATTCCTTTCCTTTCCATAGCAATTTCTCATTAGCATAGCGTTCATCATTTCTTTTCTTTTCTTAGAAATTGCTCTTTAGACATTGTTTTATTCATGATGTCATACATGTCATGGGCATACATTCAAAGCATAAATATCATCATAACTTTCAAGCATCAACATGGCATGGAGAAAACATAATTTAATGGTAAGGAAATTCATAACATGCCAACTTATTCATGATTCATAAACCACATAATGTTCAATTTAAGACTAAGAATAATACACCTAGGGAACTTGTTCCATTTTTCTTTCATCTATCATGGCATAATGAAACATGGATACCTTTAATTCAACCTTAATTCAACATATACTCTACTAGTCAAAACATTTAGATAGGGTTATCATGGCATAAAAATACAACACAACATCACACAACTCATACAACATGCATACATTGAATATCCTAGTACCAAGAGACATCATCAAGTGAGGTAGTGACCTTAACCCATCCTAAAACCCAATTTATGGTACTGATCATAAACTTCTAAGGTTCATATCAACATGAAAATGACAAAGAAACAAGAGTAATTGATTCATACAACATGCATATAATACGTATTCTAACTCTAGGAAGTATTAGCAAGGAACATGACATCTTTAACTATTCTTTTTTTTTCTTCCCATATATCATGACATAATCCAACATGGATACCTTTAATTCAACCATAATTCAATATACACTCTACTGATCAAATCATTTAGGTAGGGTTAACATGGTATAAAAATACAACATAACATCTTACAACTCATACAACATGCATATATTGAATATCCTATTACCAAGAGACATTATCAAGTAAAGTAGTGACCTTAACCCATCCTAAAACCTAATTTAAGAAACTGATCAGAAACTCCTAAAGTTCATATCAACATGAAAATGACAAAAACAAAAGCAATTGGTTCATACCACATACATATAATACATATTCTAACACTAGGAAGCACTAGTAAGTAACATGACATCTTTAACTCTTCTTTTTCCTTCTTTTTGGCCCTTATTTAGGGTATTAATCCCACATGTTCAGAGGGGAAATATGACCTAAAAATATATATAAAACCCTCAAACAAACATTAACAAGGAATTGCTTCATCTTTTGCTTCATCTTTTTTTTTTAATAATAACTCAACTTAACATCAAGAAAATATTGGAGTCATTAGATAGCATCAAACACAAACCTAGGCACTAAAACTCATGTTGGCCGAAACTTGCTCATGGGGAAAAACTTCACGATTTTAGCAACACATCACAAGAACATACAAGAACATGAACAAAACATATATGAACTATTATGTTACAGGTGAGGGGAGTCATACCCTTGTTGTCTTGGTTATAAACCTTGAATAGAGAAACAAAAAGGAAACCTTCTTGACTTTAGAGTACTCCTTGCCCTTGTAGCCTTGTAGAAGAACTTGGATCTTCAAGAGGGAGACCTCTTGTGAAGTTTTCCAAGAGGAAAACCCCTTTCTAATTTCGGCCAAGAAGGAAGAAGAGAGGGGAGAGGAAGGGCCTTGGTGGAAGAGAAGAAGAGAAAAGTAACTTAATCCTCTTCACTTCTCATCCCACCTCTTTATACTAAGTGAAGGGGGCAAGTGAAAGGGCATGGTGCCTCATCTCATGGTGACTCTTCACTTCCCTTATCCTTATACCTATCTACAATTTCCTTTATCCTCCTAATTGCACTCCCTTGCTAGGTGAATTGGTTACATATGCATTCTTAAGGCTTAGAACATCTCTAAGGTCCAAGGTTCAATCCTTGTCACCTACATCATTACATTTTTTTTTATTCTTTTGCAAGCCCATCTAAAGTAAGGCCCATTACCTGATGTGTTATTTCTTTTATCCTCATGGGGCCCATTAGGATAACTAATGAAGTGTTATTTAAGACCCATTAGGAATTTCCACCATTTAGAGCCCATATAAGGTCTATTAACACTTACACTAAAATTCTCACAACTCTAACTATCATTCATGAATCATACTCAATATAGCTATTATTCATGCAATCCTACTCAATATTAGGTATAATATTGAAGGGAATTTTAGTGGGGTGTAACAATTCTCCATACCTTCTGGAAAGTTCATCCTCGAACTTAAAATTAATGTCACAGTTATCTTCCACTAATGTCACTGATCATTTCTTTGTTGTCCTTATTGATGCTCTATTCTCAGCAACACATACTTCTCTAGCCATAAAAACATGTATCCAATCACTCCCTCAGTTATCTTCTAATTTTAGTCATTTTTCCACTCATTACTTTATCATCTTTTATCTCTTCTCTCTTTTTTCCCACCTCCTCGAAATCTCGAATAGATGAGGATATCGTCGATGAAGACGATCACAAACTTGTCAAGGAATGCCAAGAATACCCGATTCATTAGGTCCATAAACATGGCGGGAGCATTAGTTACTCCGAAGGGCATGACAACGAATTCAAAGTGTCCGTATCTAGTCCGGAAAGCCGTCTTTGGGATATCGTCTGGTTTCACTTTAACTTGATGGTAACCTGATCTAAGATCGATCTTCGAAAAGATGGTAGCTCCCTTTAGTTGGTCTTAATCATCACATTATTTAGAGCTCGGTAATCTATGCACAGGCGCATAGTTCCATCTTTCTTTTTCACGAACAGTACTGGAGCTCCCCATGGAGAGTGACTCGGGCGAATAAAACCCTTGTCGAGTAACTCCTGTAGCTGTCCTTGAAGCTCCTTCAACTCAGCTGGCGCCATAGAATTAGTTCGATCTCAAATTCGATTTCTCTGTCCGGGGCCAATCTTGGTAGATCGTCTGGTAATACCTCCAGATATTTGCATACCACTCTGACATCACTTAGTTTCTGATCCTTTGTTTGGGTGGTGTTGACCACATATGCCAGAAAACCAATGTATCCTTTCGCTAGCATCTTCTGCGCCTTTAGAGCCGATAAGAATTTCCCCCATTCTCTTCCTTGGCTCTCCGATGAATTCAAACATAGGTTCCGCCTTGGGTTGGAATACCACTTTTCGCTTACGGCACTCGATAGAAGCACCGTATTTGCTCAGAAAATCCATACCCAGTATTGCATCATAATCTTGCATGTCAAGTACTATCAGGTCGCAATAGAGATCTCTTTCTGCGATTCTGATTGGTGCTGCATGCAACACGTGGGTGGATGCCATTGTTTCTCCCGAAGGCAGGGTTGTTAGAAATTTACAGTCTAAAACTTGTAGAGGTATGTCTATCTTCTTAGAGTAAGGCATGGAAATAAACGAATGCGTTGCTCCAGTGTCAAATAACACAGTAGCATGCTGACTGTAAATAAAGATCTGACCTGTAACAACCGTCGAAACATTCGCTGCGTCCTCCTTGGTAAGTGAGAAAACACTGGCATTCGTCGGAACTGGCGGGGCTACCAATCTGCCTTGACTTATCTGAGGACCTTCCAGTGCAGCTTGCATATAATGCAGTTGGGCAGGGGCACCCTGGTGCTGGATCAGCTGCTGAGATGGTGCCTGAGGCTTAATAGGACAGTTGAAGGCCCTGTGTCCTTCCAACCCGCAGGTGTAGCATTTATTTGTATCTCTGCGACATTCTCCAAGATGCCTATTTCCACATTTCGCGCACGAGTTGATCTTGGGCTTCTTGTTCGCTGGACCGCCCTTAGGATCGTTCCATTTCTTCTTGTCATTGCGGTTCCCTTTCCAGCTGGTGCCCGTGTGCTAACCTCCTTAGTTGGCTTGGTTCTTGTTCTCTGTTGGCATCTCCTTCTGCTGATTAATACTGTTCAGATAATGCTCGGTGATCAAGGCGCTACTGAACAGCTCCTCTACGGTCTGCGGTCGGTTAACTCCGCCGGCCACATTCAGAGCTATCTCGGCCTGCAACATTTTCAGCATCAGGCGGACCTTTTCTTTCTCCGTCTTGACCAACTCGGGACATAGGCGAGCCAGCCTGTTGAATATCTTGACAGCTTCACTGACTGACAGATCGCCTTGACGAAATTCCGTAAACTCATCGTAGTGTTTGTTGGTGACCCGCATGTGGAAGAACTCCTCGTAAAATTCTGATTCGAAGTCCATCCATTTCTTCTGGTTCACGGGTCTTTTGGCCTTGACCCTTTCCCACCACATTCTGGCATCGCCAAAAAGGCAGAATGACGCACACTTGACCTTCTCGTGCTCCGGCCAGTCCAGCAGCTCTATAGTACTCTCTACCGTCTTGAGCCAGGCCTGAGCATCCCACGGTTCACAAGCACCCGTAAAAGTTTCTGGCTTCAGTCTCTGTCACCGGATTAAGTAAGCTTCCGGTCGCATTCCAGTGGCAGGGCCTATCGGGGGTGCTGGCGGAGTCGGAGGCACTACAGGTGTCACCGTCTGGTTCACAGATGGAACGACAGTATTTACTTGCTGACTCATCAAGGTGCTGATGGTCTGCTGCTGCTTGGTGAGTTGACGCTGGAGTTCTGTCACTAGGTGCGCCAGGTCAGGCTGAGGTACGGTATCATTAATTCTAGTACTTCTTCTAGCTATGCTGTTCTCATATTACAACAACAAGCTAGTATAAGATCATTTATCATTTTCATCATTTTCATGTATATACATGCATTTGTATCATTTTTTTCATTATAAGGTAAGGTCAGGTACTACCCTAAGTTTCCATTCCCAGGTAAAAAACATGATTCCATAATTTCGTATTTGTATACTTAGTCATAAACATTCCTTATCGTTCAAGAACCATAGAGGGTATCACATCTACTTGTATTGTTAGTCCAAAAACATTCCTATCATAGGTAAACATAAAGCAACATACTTAAATCATGTAAGGTAAAATCTTACTTGGAAGCGGCAGGATGCAGGCTTGATGTGTGTGTAGTGAGATGGCAAACTGCTCTGATACCAAACTGTAACGCCCGCCCCTTACGTGAGCGACGCGTTACTTTTTTTTTCCTTTCATACATTATTACATATGGAGCGTAAATATAGCAGCGGAAATAATACTAAATCATGAACATATGCAATTGGATAAATTTCTTTCTAACTAAACTACTTTAAGTATGTGAATCATAGCATAGCATATCTATCAAGAGAGTATATAGTTCTACTTTAAGCATGCATATCATAAAGAACTTCAACTCCAACAAGTAGTAAGCGTAAACATAAAAACTAACACATGCAGTTTATAAGTAGCAACATTAAGTCCATAAGTAAGAGTAAGACAACAGTAGGATCGTTCTGCCAAGTCACTGCTACACACACACATGCCCTCTTGCTGCTTCCCCTTCTTTAGAAACCTTTAGTTGGATCTGCAACATAAGAAGGTAGACTATAAGCATAAAATCTTTAGAAACCTTTAGTTGGATCTGCAACATAAGAAGGTAGACTATAAGCATAAAATGCTTAGTAAGCTCCTTGCTTACTCACAAAATCCGTACATCACATATAAGTAGAAATCTACATCATTTGACATAAACATATAATATGAATAAATACTTAAAGCATCCAAAGCACATAAGCATAAACACTTAACATTCGCATAATCTTTAAAACATAATCATGTGCATAAACATTAGACATAGCATATGCAATATCATTAAACATAAACATGTGCATAAACATTAAACATAGCATATGCAATATCATTAAACATAAACAAGTACATAAACATTAAACATAGCATATGCAATATCATTAAACATAAACAAGTGCAAAACATTAAACATAGCATATGTAATATCATTAAACATAAACATGTACATAAACATTAAGGATGCTCTTTGAAAAATATATATAATATAATACTTGAACATCAACATATCATCATAATTGGGATCCCTGGCTTGTACCCATTCATCATTTGCGCGCATTCCTTAGTAGAGTACGAGGTAGCTAATCCCGACCTACTAAGGTACTAGGCAACCTTGGTGCCTAGGGACAGCTACGGTAGTCCAGAACCGGGGCGTTCTTATGGTGCCCATCCCTTGGACCTTTTTCAAGATCCGGTACAGGGCAATACATAAAGTAAAATAGTATACATGATTCCTTTCCTTTCCTTTCCATAGCAATTTCTCTTTAGCATAGCGTTCATCATTTCTTTTCTTTTCTTAGAAATTGTTCTTTAGACATTCTTTTATTCATAATGTCATACATGTCATGGGCATACATTCAAAGCATAAATATCATCATAACTTTCAAGCATGAACATGGCATGGAGAAAATATAATTTCATGGTATGAAAATTCATAACATGCCAACTTATCATTCATGATTCATAAAACACATAATGTTCAATTTAAGACTAAGAATATTACACCTAGGGAACTTGTTTCATTTTTCTTTCATCAATCATGGCATAATGAAACATGGATACCTTTAATTCAACACTAATTCAACATATACTCTACTGGTCAAACATTTAGATAGGGTTATCATGGCATAAAAACACAACACAACATCACACAACTCATACAACATGCATACATTGAATATCCTAGTACCAAGAGACATCATCAAATGAGGTAGTGACCTTAACCCATCCTAAAACCCAATTTAAGGTACTGATCATAAACTTCTAAGGTTCATATCAACATGAAAATGACAAAGAAACAAGAGTAATTGATTCATATAACATGCATATAATACATATTCTAACACTAGGAAGTATTAGCAAGGAACATGACATCTTTAACTTTTTTTTTCTTCCCATCTATCATGGCATAATCCAACATGGATACCTTTAATTCAACCATAATTTAACATATACTCTACTGATCAAATCATTTAGATAGAGTTAACATGGCATAAAAATACAACACAACATCTTACAACTCATACAACATGCATATATTGCATATCCTATTACCAAGAGACATTATCAAGTAAAGTAGTGACCTTAACCCATCCTAAAACCTAATTGAAGAAACTGATCAGAAACTCCTAAGGTTCATATCAACATGAAAATGATAAAAACAAAAGCAATTGGTTCATTCCACATACATATAATACATATTCTAACACTATGAAGCACTAGTAAGTAACATGACATCTTTAACTCTTCTTTTTCCTTCTTTTTGGCCCTTATTTAAGGTATTAACCCCACGTGTTCAGAGGGGAAATATGACCTAAAAATATATATAAAACCCTCAAACAAACATTAACAAGGAATTAAAACATTAGCTAGTCAAAAGAACCCAAACATCTTCTTGTGGCCAAAAAGTCTATGGCTTCATGAAAGCCTTGGCCTAAACCTTTAAGGGTCTTTTTACTTCATCTTTTTTTTTCATCATAACTCATAACTTATCATCAAGAAAACATTGGAGTCATTAGATAGCATCAAACACAAACCTAGGCCCTAAAACTCATGTTGGCCAAAACTTGCTCATGGGGAAAAACTTCACGATTTTAGCAACACATCGCAAGAACATACAAGAACATGAACAAAACATATATGAACTATTATGTTGCAGGTGAGGGGAGTCTTACCCTTGTTGTCTTGGTTATAAACCTTGAATAGAGAAACAAAAAGAAAACCTTCTTGACTTTAGAGTACTCCTTGCTCTTGTAGCCTTGTAGAAGAACTTGGATCTTCAAGAGGGAGACCTCTTGTGAAGTTTTCCAAGAGGAAAACCCCTTTGGAATTTCGGCCAAGAAGGAAGAAGAGAGGGGAGAGGAAGGGCCTTGGTGGAAGAGAAGAAGAGAAAAGTAACTTAAGCCTCTTCACTTCTCATCCCACCTCTTTATACTAAGTTAAGGGGGCAAGTGAAAGGGCATGGTGCCTCCTCTCATGGTGACTCTTCACTTCCCTTATCCTTACACCTATCTACAATTTCCTTTATCCTCCTAATAGCAATCCCTTGCTAGGTGAATTGGTTACATATGCATTCTTAAGGTTTACAACATCTCTATGGTCCAAGGTTCAATCCTTGGCACCTACATCATTACATTTTTTTTTATTCTTTTGCAAGCCCATCTAAAGTAAGGCCCATTACATGATGTGTTATTTCTTTTATCCTCATGGGGCCCATTAGGATAACTAATGAAGTGTTATTTAAGACCCATTAGGAATTTCCACCATTTAGAGCCCATATAAGGTCTATTAACACTTACACTAAAATTCCCACAACTCTAACTATCATTCATGAATTATACTCAATATAGCTATTATTCATGCAATCCTACTCAATATTAGGGATAATATTGAAGGGAATTTTAGTGGGGTGTTACACATGGTTAGAATCCATCGATTCTATCTCGGAGTTCATTGCCCTTTGCCAAGAATTTGCATCCTTGTCTTGGAGGGTCTCGTCATAGATTCAGGGATCCGGTTCATGTTTACCTGAGACCAAGTCCGAAGGCTCTCCCAAAAACATGAACCTTTCAGGCTGTCTCACAACCCTCCCACTGCGACGAGGTACTACCTGTGTATCCTCAGTGACATGTGGTGCAATGACTTATGGTGTGTCCTCTTGTACAATTGGTCCTAAGGTCAGAACGTCCCCCCTTAACTCTTCAAGCACTAGTCTACTCTTTGGCTTATGGCTCATCATATAGTCCTCTTCTAAGAATCTGGCATTTGTACTAACAATTACCTTCTGATCCTTAGGACTATAGAACAGACCACCCTTCATTCCTCTAGGATAGCCTAAGAACAGGCGTACCTCCGTACGAGATTCCAACTTATCAGTATCTCCATTCAGCACATGTGCTGGACTACCCCAAATCCGAACATGTCCTAGACTGGGCTTGCGCCCATTCCACAGTTCTATGGGAGTATGAGGGACTGACTTAGATGGAACCATGTTTAGTATGTACGCTGCCGTTTCAGAGCGTATCCCCAGAACGAATCAGGTAAGTCTGAATAGCTCATCATTGACCTAACCATTCCCATAATAGTCCTATTCCTTCTTTCTGCAACTCCGTTCTGTTGGGGTGTACCAGGTGCAGTTAGCTGGGACTGAATCTCACCTTCTGATAGGTAGCTCCTAAACTCTCTAAACTGATACTCGCCACCATGATCTGATCGTAGTATCTTGATACTTTTACCTCGATGTTTCTCCATATCAGCCTTGAATTCTTTGAACTTATCAAAGCATTCAGACTTGTGGCGCATCAGGTAAATGTACCCATACCTTGAATAATCGTCAATAAAAGTGATGAAATATTCAAAGCCACCTCTAGCCTGGATTGACATAGGACCACACAAATCAAAATGAATCAGTTCCAACACATCTTTGGGCCTATACCCTTTAGCCTTGAAAGGCCTCTTAGTCATCTTACCTTCCAAGCAAGACTCGCAGGTCGGGAGATCCTCCACCACCAATGAACCGAGGGGCCTATCGGCTATTAACCTCTGAATCCTACTAAGGTTAATATGACCAAGCCTAAGGTGCCAAAGATATGTCTGATTCATCTTAGAAGGTTCTTTTCTCTTATTTGAGTTAGATGATGAGCTATTTACTTCAGTATGCATAGTGGGAGGTTTTGGTTCTAGAGTATACAGATTGCCGACCATTGTACCCGAACAGATAATCTCTCTATTTCTCTTAATAATAACTTTATTATCAAAAGTAACAGAATATCCATCCTTAAACAACTTAGAAACTGAAATCAAATTCTTTCTAAATGAAGGTACATAAAGGTAATCTCTCAGAAATAATACTTTATTTCTCTCAAAAGATAAATAAAAGACTCTCACTGCAACTGCTGCTACTCTTGTAGCATCGCCCATGTAGATCACAATTTCTTCATCCGCTAGCTATCGGATTTCCTGGAACCCCTGTAGAGTATTGCAGACATGGTCAGTGGCTCCTGTATCTACACACCATGTACTAGTAGATAGCACCGCTAAACATGTTTCAATGACTAAGGCCGAAGAAATACCTTTGCTTTGATGACGAGGACAGTCCGTCTTCCAGTGCCCAGTTTGATTGCACGTGAAGCACTTGCCTTTCGGCTTTTTCATGCCAGTTCGGGGTCCTTGCGATGCTCCTGCCTTCTTGAACCCTCCTCGTTTCTTCTTCTTCCTGACTTTCGGCTCAGTAGAAGAAACCCTTTGAGTTACTAAGGCCTATGAGTTCTGGCGAAAGAGGTCTTCTGCCGCCTGGAGTTCTCCTAGCAGTTCACCCAACCTATAATTCCTTTTGATCATATTATAGTTGAGCCTGAATTACTCAAAACTCCTTGGCAGAGAATGGAGTATAATATCGACTTGGGATTCCCCATCGATTTCAGCTCCCAGTACCTCAATCTCATTGAGATGAGCCATCATCTTTAGGACATGATCCCTCACGGGTGTCCCTTCAACCATAGTGGTTGACATCAGACTCTTCATTGTATTTTTCCTAGCAGCTCAACCTTGGTGCCCGAAGAGATCTTTGAGGTTCAGCATCATGTCACTGGCAGTGGGCTTGTCCTGATGCTGATGTTGCAGCACATTCGACATAGATGTTAGAATATAACACCGCGCCATCTCATCTGCCTTCTTCCACTTCCTATAACACTCCCTCAACTCTTCACCAGAGTCTTCTCTAGGTTTTTTCGGACATTCCTCGAAGAGTACGAATTTGTACACCTCAGCAGTGAGGACAATGTCAAGGTTCCTCTTCCAGTCTATATAATTTGGTCCAGTATGTTTATTGTCCTTAAGAATTGTTGCCAGTGGAGTAAAGGTCATTATGAAAAACCTGAGAATCACAACATACACTACTTTAGAAATCGAAAATAAATTGATTCCTCAAAATAATTATTTTTCAAAATCAACCAACACCCCTGAACACCGAGAAATTCGTATGTTACGATGGTGTGGACGTATACGAACCCCTGCATTCGTAAGAGGAGGTTTTACCCATCGATCTTACTATCTTGTCAACCTAACTTTTTGTCAAGTAAGATCAATAGTTGGTTTCCTTCGGCTCTGCAAAATAATAGCAGTGACTCCGATGGGGAGGATACTATTATTCGCATCTAAGTGTGCACCATTACATGACACTAAGGAAATTATATCCGATTATGTGCCTTCCGATGGGGAAGTACACATGCTCTTCAATAATTTTCTATAGTCTTTTCCGACCCAGTGATCCACAGAACAAGTCCATCCGATAGGGAGGAAGGCACTCAGAGCCGATGCGCAGACTTGTTCGCATCACTTATTGAATTGTAATGGAAGTCGTGGGACCCTTAGGGCCCATCTCCCACTTAGTAATTTATCTCGAGAAATTTTCATAGCACAATCACACAACCAAGCACATAACCAATAACATGAAAATCCTAGATTTTCCAACTTTCATGGCCCCTTGGTCTCTAATGTGCCTCCAGTCTGAAGGATCGATGTGGGCGTGCAAAGGGGGGTGAATGCACTTTCTTTTGATCGTTTGATCTCTACAGAGATGTTAGCGCAGCGGAAATAATATGCAAAGACAATAACAATGCTAACAAAAATTCTTTTACTTGGTATCCACCCAGATGGGTGACTAATCCGAGGATCCACGCCGCGAGCACCACTTTTCACTATCGAAAAGTCTCCTTGAGGTGGAGAAACCTTTACAGCAAAAGCTTCCTCTTTATAGATGTAGAAAAATGATGGAGGAAGCAAAAAGTCACTCTACAATTTGGCAGCACTTCGTTACTGTACGGAACTGTACCTACACGTGTAACGAGGAGCTCCTTTTATAGGTGAAAAGGACAGATTCGCAGTCTGTCCAGACACGCACCAGTCCACTGCCATTAGGGCAGTCGACTGGCCCGGCATTAAATGCTGGCCAACGGCTAGCAAACAGCTAGCCAACAGCTAGTTTTGGGGTATACCAGTCGACTGCCCCAAGGCCAGTTGACTGGTCCGAAGCTGCGAACTCTCTGAGGGTTTTGGCAGTCGACTGCCTTCGGGCCAGTCGACTGCCCTGCCTCCCAGCTCAGCTCCAGCCACTCCAAACCTTCTCCTTCATGTGTGCCTTCAGGTCTGCTCCCTTGGCTCGCCCCTTGAAGTCATCTTCCTCTGGCTATCGTCCCTCGGATGCGCACGCAAGCCTTCCCTTGGCTTTGCTCCATGCCACCCTTCACGTGTGCCCTTTGAAGTCCACTTCCCGGCTTGCCCTTGGAGCTCTCCTCCCTCGGCTCTCATCCCTCGGATAGGTCCACCAAGTGTGATTCTTCAAGTCCTACAAACTCAATCACACAAATCAAATACAACATAACACTCTAACTTTAAACCTATTCGCCCACTCATCAAAACTATGATCTTCCAATCATTCACGGGCCGATTGCCTCAACAATCTCCCCCTTTTTGATGTGTGACAATATGTTTAAGTTAGAGATAAATAACAGCAATAGCAAAAGCAAAAGATAGCAATTGAAACATTATGAGACATAATAACCCTAAGAGGTAACCTCCCCCTTAACCTATGTCCTCTCCACAGTTTCAATTTTAATCATATTCCAAGTTAAGTTTCCACTTAACAACATTAATAAGAATGTAAGACATATCCGAACCTAAGAGGTACCTCCCCCTTAATCCATGTCTTCTCTCTAAATTTTAACCTTTCAAGGTCTAAGTTAGACAGAATACCTAAAATCATCCATTTTAAGTCAAAATTCTAACTTAAACTGCCCATTCTCTCCCTTTGACACCATCAAAATGATTGCCTCAAGCAACCAATCCCTAGGGTATCAAATGCGAGGATTATTGATTTTTGAATTTTCTCACAGCAGTTGAAAATAGCTGTGCCAGTCGACTGCCCATAGGGAAGTCGACTGATACGCTATCAGTCTAAAATTTCAGCTTTTCTGTCGAATTTCAGAAACTCCCAGAAAATTCTAAAAATTGTAAAATTTTGTATGCATGTTTGAAATGTTATACTCTATGAGGGAAAAATATTAAACCATATAAAATTTCAAACATGCACGTCTTTTGATAAAAACCCAAAAGTTTTGAAAAACACTACATTTTGTATCAACCTTTGAAACCAATTTTGCAAATATGTGACTTTTAAAAGCATGGCACAGTATGTAAAACATAAAATGGTTTTCAAAGTTTTAAAATGTCCAACTATGATCTTTGACAAAGTGTCCATTGATTAAACACTTGCCTCCCCCATAGTTGGTCTAGATTTGATATTTTGATACTTTTAATGGTTCAACAATGTGCCACAAGCACAAGTGAGCCAAATGTATCACCCTAATGGATCAAGCACCCTTTTTCAAAGCTAATGTGTCCAAGTTCATTCTATACTTCCACAAAACACATTCCAAGGCCTCTTCTTAAGGATGTAAACTCCGATTCGGGAAGAGGCTTGGTAAAGATGTCGGCTAGGTTCGACTTTGATTCAACATAGTGTAATTCTATGTCTCCCCTTGCCACATGGTCTCTAATGAAGTGATGTTTCACTTCAATGTGTTTTGTTCTAGAATGGTGGACCGGATTTTTAGTTAGGTTGATCATTCTTACATTATCACACAAGACTTTGACCTTAGTGTAATGTAGCTCATAGTCCTCTAAGGTGTGCATGATCCAAAGGAGTTGGGAAACACATCCACCCATTGCCACATATTCTGCTTCCGTTATTGATAGGGCAACGCATGGTTGTTTCCTACTACTCCAACTAACTAAAGAAGACCCCAAGGAATTGACACCCTCCACTTGTACTCTTCCTATCTAACTTGAAACCCGCATAGTCCGAGTCGGTGTATCCAATTAGGTCAACATTTGGGGTTCTAGGATACCAAAGTCCGACATTTAGGGTTCCTTTCACATACCTTAGGATCCTTTTGACTACAATCAAATGGGACTCTTTGGCACAAGATTGGTACCTTGCACACATACCTACCGCAAAAAGTATGTTGGGTCTACTAGCGGTTAGGTATAGGAGGCTACCAATCATGCTCCTATATTGTTTAGAGTCTACCATTTTGCCTTCAAGGTCACTATCCATTTTCACATTAGTTCCTATGGGTGTAGATGCTTCCTTAGCATGTTCTAAACCAAATTTCTTTAACATCTCTTTAGCATATTTGGTTTGAAATACATGTGTACCTTCATTAGTTTGCTTAACTTGAAGGCCTAAGAAAAGGTTAATTCTCCTACAAGACTCATCTCAAATTCATCTTCCATACACTTGATGAATTCTTGTAGGAAGTCATTATTTGTTGACCCAAAAATGATATCGTCTACATAGACTTGGGCAACAAATATGTCCTTATCCTTAGATTTTAGGAACAATGTAGGGTCAATTGTTCCTCTCATAAACCCCTTAAACACCAAAAATGAAGAAAGCCTTTCATACCAAGCCCGGGGAGCTTGTTTCAATCCATACAAGGCTTTCCTTAATTTAAATATGTGTCTTGGATAGTTAGGGTCCTCAAACCCGGGGGGTTGTTCTACATAAACCTCTTCCTTAATGATACCATTAAGGAATGCCGACTTCACATCCATTTGGTGGAGTGTAAAACCCATGTGAGCGGCATAGGCTAGTAGAATTCTAATTGATTCTAACCTAGCTACAGGGGCATAGGTCTCATCATAATCTAATCCCTCAACTTGGTTAAACCCCCTAGCTACCAATCTAGCCTTGTTCCTAGTGATTTTACCTTGGTCATCTAATTTGTTCCTAAAGACCCATCTCGTGGTTACAATGGTACAATCAGTGGGCCTAGGAACTAACTCCTAAATTTCACTCCTCTCAAATTGGTTTAGCTCTTCTTGCATGGCCAAAACCCAATCGACATCTCCCAATGCTTCATCAATGGTCTTGGGTTCTAATTGGGAGATTAGAGCTATTTGACTCGTTTGATTTCTAAAGTATGATCTAGTCCTTACTCCTTGAGTGACATCACCCACAATTTGGTCAATAGGATGATCATGATGATGTCTCAAGGGTCTAGAGGTTGTAGGTTCATTTGCTCCTTCTTCCTCATCCTCTAGGGTACTTCTTACTCCCCCTTGATTATTGCCCTCCAAATGTAGGTCTTGGGTTCTTTGGGCAAGGGGTTGGACTTCTTCTATATCTTTATCAATGGAAGCCTTTCTAGGGTAAGTACTAGTGGTTTCATCAAATTTGACATTTGAGGACTCCTCAATCACTTTTGTCCTCTTGTTGTACACTCTATAACCCTTACTAGTCAATGAATACCCTACTAAGATTCCTTCATCGGCTTTTGACTCAAGTTTTCTTAGGTCGTCTTTGGTGTTTAAGATGTAAACTTTACATCCAAAGACCCTAAAATAGTGGACTTGGGGTACCCTTCCATTCCAAAGTTCAAAGGGTGTTTTTCCTAAAAACCTATGTACCAACACCCGATTTTGGATATAGCAAGCGGTGTTAACCGGTTCGGCCCAAAAGTAGCTAGGAAGAGAGTATGCATTAAGCATAGTCCTAGCAGCTTCTTGTAGGGCTCGATTTTTCCTCTCAACTACCCCATTTTGTTGAGGAGTCCTATGTAACGACCCAGAAAATTCTCTTAATATTTCTTTAAAATATTGAGCATGTCAAGATAATTTTCCGAGGGTCCTAGAAATATTAACTCAAATTTTAACCTAGAAATCCATGTTTTCTCATTTAAATTGGGGAAAATAGGCACTAATGGGCCTTATATGGGCATTCTAGTACCATGATTATTGGTGAATTTTAGGTGAAAATTTATAGAAATATAAAGGGGTTTTAATGAGAAATATTAACATAATTATGGGGGAATTTTTAAGGAATTTTCAAAATAATAGGGAAATAAAAATAAAAATAAAATAGAAAAATAGTGCATACACCAAGGATTGAACCTTGGACCTCTTGTACAACCATGCATGCTCTAACCAATTCACCTAGCAAGGGAGTGCTATTAGGAAATGAAGTGGATTATGGTTAAGGCTTAGAAAAATGAACAGTCATCAACCATGACTCTTCACTTACCCTCAATGTGCTATAAAGAGGGGGAATGGGAGTTTCTTTCTTCCTTCCATCAATTCTTTTTCTTCCTCCTCCTCCCTCATCCTAGCCGAAACCCTCAAGTGGGATTCTCCCTTGGAAAAAGTTCACCTAAGGCTCCATCTCCAAGATCCAAGGCTTTTACAAGGATACTAAGGCTAGGGGTGGTCAAGAGGCAACAAGATTTCCATCCTTCTCTCAAATCTAAAGTCTATAATCAAGATCAACCAAGGTAAGACTCCCTCACTAGTGGTATAATGGTTCCTTGAATTTTTAACATAATATAAAGTTTGGTTTTAGGTTTTGATGTTAAGAAAATCATGTTTTGGACCCCTATGGTATTCGGCCACCATGAGTTTTGGGTCCATGATGATGTTAAAAATCTTAATTATGATCTGTAATGTGATCTCATGATGTTTAGAGAATAAATACAATTTTTGAAAATTTTTGGGGTACCCTAAGATCCTTTAGGGTTTGGGACCATCATAAGGATTTCCATGGCTAGGGTTGGATTTAACTCTTCACTCATGTATCTTGTGTACCCTTATGATACAAGGGGAGGTTGAAGGGGTTTATGTGAATTTTCACAAGATCTTGTGACCCTAAGGGTTTCGGCCAAGAAGGGATCTAGGGCAAGGGGTTAAGGTTTTCTTCAAGTATGGGTTCCTAAAGCCCCTATGGTAGGGTATAGTTGGTGTTTAATGTTTGATTGGGGATTTTATGGAATTTTTCCATGCACCCATGGCCTTGAAGGGTTTCAGCCAGCCCTAAGAAGGAGGGCTAAAGGTTAGGGAAAACCCTAACCATGAGCCTTAATGACTTCCCATGGTCTTATAGGTAATGTATGGTTGTTTCTTTACCTTATGCTATCTTACATGTTAATTGAATGATGGAACCCTTCCTTATAGGTTTCGGCCAAGCAAGGTAAATAGGGTTTGGGGGAAGTTAGGGTTTAAAGAATGATGGTTTATGCTTTATTATGAAGTATATATAAAGGTTCAAGCATGTGGTAGAAATTAAGTTACCTATAACTCTAACCTTAAGCACCATGTTTCATGTTTGTATGTTTATGATTGGATGCCATGCTTAATAGGGTTTATTTATGAATGTCTTATGTCCTATGCCATGTACTTGAATTGTAGGTAGTATGTTTATGGAAGCGCTACCCATGCATGCTTGAGATAGATACCATGTTTATGTATGAAATGCAATGTTTGCCTTATGTATCATGATCATGCAAGTTCTATGGATTAGGATAAATGTCTATGCAAACATGTCATGTTCAATGAATATAATGCAATGTTTACCTTATATGCCATGATCATGCAAGCTCTAGGAATAAGAATGATGTTTATATAAGTAGGCTATGTTCTATGAATGAACATGTATGTTATGTTTATAAATGAAGATGCATGTTATGTTTATGAATGAAAGTGCATGCTATGTTTTATGAATAAAGATGCATGCCATGTTTATGAATGACGGCACGGTCGATGGTCGACGGTACGACGGTCGTGAGGACCGGTAAATGGGCCGGTACACGGGCCGGGTCATTACACATGCAATATTTTATGAATGAGGATGCATGCCATGTTTTATGAATGAAGATGCATGTCATGTTTTATGAATGAAGATGTATGTCATGTCTTATGAATGATGAAGCATGTAAAGTATTTTACTTTATGAATGGGCTTGTACCGGACCGAAGTATGGGTCCAAGGGATGGGCACCTTAAGAACGCCCCGGTTTTGGACTACCGACTATGCTGTCCACGGTTCTGGCACTACCGAAGCTGTGCAACAGGGATGGGCACCTTAAGAACGCCCCGGTTCTGGGACTACCGACTATGCTGTCCTTACCCTAGTAGGTCGAGGCTAGCTACCTCGTATTTACTTAGGGATGTGCGCTTATGATGTATGTATGTGGTACAAGCCGGGGACCCCCAATGATGTTATGATTATGTTTAAGTATTTAAAAGTATGATTTTAAAAGTTAAGCATCCTTATGTATATGCATTAGACTCATGCATTCATTCATGTTATGCATTATGCCATGATAGTAATGTCTTATGCTTATGTCTCATGTTAAGAAATATGCATGATAGTAAACGATTTATGCTTATGGTTATGTTAAGAAGATGCCCATATGATATGATAGAAAGTGTTGATGCAGTCTGGCCCTGATTGTTGTTTTGGTGTTGACAACGATTTTAGTTTAGGAGGATGATTATGATGATTGTGATTAAGTCCTGATCGAGGATTAGGCATGATATGGAAAATCCTAACCTGGGAGGTTAGGTGTGATGATTATGATGATTATGATCAAGTCCTGATCGAGGATCAGGCATGTGTTGGAAAATCCTAACCTGGGAGGTTAGGTGTGGAAAATCCTAGCTTGGAGGGCTAGGTGTTGGAAAAGTCCTAATTCGGAAGGGTTGGGTGAAAAGTCCTAGCTTGGAGGGCTAGGTGAAAAGTCCAAACTTGGAGGGTTAGGTGCAAATTCCCATCCTGGAGAATTAGGTGAAAAAGTCTTGGCTTGGAGGGTCAGGTGCCTAGCTTGGAGGGCTAGGCTGGATGATGTTCTAACTCGGAAGAGTTGGGTGAAAAGTCCTAGCTTGGAGGGCTAGGTGAAAAGTCCTAGCTTGGAGGGCTAGGTGAAAAGTCCTAACTTGGAGGGTTAGGTGCAAATTCCCAACTTGGAGAGTTAGATGGAAAAATCCTTAGCTTGGAGGGCTAAGGTGGATGAATTCCTAGCTTGGAAGGCTAGGGTTGAGTCACTGGATCGGTCTGGTGACCGATCAGGGACATTGGCAAGCTGCTCCTTAGTGGATTGGTCTGGTGACCGATCCAGCTATGTCTGATCGGTCTGGTGACCGATCAGGGAGCACGCAGTGAGATTGGGAATCTACTGTGTGGCTCCTGATCGGACCGGTGATCGATCAGGGAGCAGGCTGCTTCCTTGCTGTCTTGCTCCTGATTGGTCTGCTGATCGATCAGGGAGCAAACGGTGAGTGAGTTCCCTTGCTAATCAAAGTCTTGGATCGATCCAGTGGATCCAGTGACCGATCCAGGGATCTTGGTTCTGATTAAAAAACTACTATTCATATGCCCTAATCGGACTGGGTGACCGATCAGGACTCACTCTGATCGGTCTGATGATCGATCAGGCTTCACCCTGATCGGTCTGGTGACCGATCAGGTGTGTATAGCTGTGAGAGCTGGGAATCCCAGCGAAGCAGTGGATCGATCTGGTGACCGATCCACACACCCTGGATCGGTCTGGTGACCGATCACTTTCATTCAAATTTCACTGTCAGACATGGTCAGAGCGTCTGATCGTATCTGATTTGCTGATGTATGGTTCTGATACATGATTTACTGGTTGATTTACTGCTCTAACAGACTGATTAAGGTGCAGGTGACAGGAAAGGATTCAAACACTCAAGGAGAGGTCAACGGTGGCTTTCCTTGGAGCAGGTTTGTCCGTTTTCCCATCTCAGGTTGCAACGGCCGGGCTGAAGACTGGAGCGGAGACTGGAGCGTTACTGAGGGAGCTCAGTGATTCCAGAGGTAGCTCAGTGGAGGCTGGCGTTGGCAGACGAGTAGCTGGGAGCTACAGAGATGTCGTTGTTAGTGATATGAGAGAAGTGTCCTAAGGCAATCGCCTTATGATTGTAAACATTTATTTTAATAAATGATAATTCACTATTTGAGTGTACATGTTTGTGTATTTGATTGGGATCTTAAACTCATCTACTGAATGTCCGCAACACAACTCACAGCATAAGAGAATTTGTGATGAGATCACAACTAGTGATTATCTCTAATGTGCAATTGTGAAGTATTGAAATTATCCCTAGTCGATGAATTGATAAAAACGGACACTATCAACTCTGTTGAGACTAGCATGGGTTATTCTCTAATCAACTGATTCTCACTGGCTGGTGACATTGGGATGTCCGGAGATAAACATGGATGCTAGTTAAGGGAACTAGTTCATTGGAGTGACTAGCTGTGAGACTTCATATGGGAATCTACATGTAGATATGTCAATGAAGATCTTACTGCGGCTTAAGTGCGATGTTCCTTTGACTTGCGGTGTTCAAGTCATCTTGGTCATGGAGACTTATACTTTGACATCTTAAGCAAGCATCTCCAAGGAGGTGTGGACCCAGGATGATCGGGTATAAGCCGAAGTGCCCGAAGATGTTTGAACAGCCTACAAAGGATTCACCACTCCTTGCGAGGAGATGTATACCCAGGCCTATCGTCGGATTGTTACTCAAAGCCTCTGGCCAGAGCATATCATGTTAAGAGTGCGAGTCTCTTAAATACATGAGAGTAATTAGAAATCCAAAGGACGAGGAAGACACTACTTGGGCTAGGTGTGACGTAGTCAGCCTAGTGGGGACTGACACCATAGACCGTGTCCTGAACCAAGTGGGTATAAGGTGGTGAAGGGAATGAGGCACGATTCATTAGAGCTGCTGAAGGGTTTCAGAATAATTTCTTCTGGGGTCAAACCGTTGATCTTTCGATTAATTGGGGATCATGATGTACTACTAGGTGCCACTCATGATCGATCTATAATTAATGGGTTAATTATAGACGGCCAACATAAATCGAAAGCCTATTTAGTCACACGCAATACGAGTAATCCGAGGGATTTAAAACGAGTTGAAAATTGGATTTTCCGATCAAGAGAAACGAGTCGAATCTGAGTTAATCAGAGGCGCAATGGAAGCTAAAAATGGCTAAGTCTTTTGAAGGCTTTTTGGGCGAATTAAATGAGTTTAATTCGCGACCGGTTCGGGTTGGTTTGGCCGGCCAAAGGAGGTGCTAACCCTCCTTGTGGTGGCCGGCCATTAAAGGAGATTAAACCAATTTAATTGGTTTAATTAATAAAATAAATCTAGCGCGGTTTATTTTATAAATTATGGATAAATAAATTTGTATAAAGAAAATTTATATAAATAAATTTGTAGAAATTTATTCTTTTTATGGAAGTTAAAATAATCCATGAATTGGTTTATTTTAATTTTATAAAATCAATTATGAATTGATTTTATCATAATAAGAAAGTTTATAAATTTCTTATAAAAATTTATTCCATAATTTAAAGAGAGAAAAGAATAAGTTTTATTATAAATTAGTTTATAATAAAGACTTGGTTTAAACGGAATAATTAGTTAAGAAAATTTATAGGATAAATTTCTTATAACTAATTCCGTTTAGAGAGAGACTTAGCAAAGAGTTGCTACTATATAAAGGAACCAAAGGCTAGCCCTTTAGATCAATCAATTAATCAAGAGATTAATTAGAGCTCTCCCTCTCTCTCTTTTATTCTCTTCTCTCCTCATCTTCTTCTCCTTCACATTAGGGCCGGCGCCCCATCCTTGTGGATTAGGGCCGGCGCACACAACCATCATCCAAGGGAGTTGGCGTGAGCTTTCAAGGAGAAGGAGAACCCGAACACGAAGAAGAAGAAGCGGATAGCGACTCCTCTCTTCTCGGAATTCGATTCCGTTACTTCGTTGGTTAGTTTTCCTAATTTTTCTCTTGTCCTTCTAGTTGTGCCTTCCGAGAATCTAGTAGTTCTCGTCGGCACAAAACTCGTGACTTTGTGAAGTCATCCCGAAGAGAACTCGGCGTGGACGCGAATAGAGGCGGAGCTTCCAAGGGACGCTACGGTTGGATCTCGTCCCTTACTTCGAGTTACGAGAGGTACTTAGTAAATTTGTTTACTATTCCGCAATGTTTTATTTTATGATTATGTCAACACACCATAAGATTGCATGCTAGATACGAAGTTAAAATAATTTAGGAAATTATTTTATGCAAACTCTTCCGCTGCACGTAAAAATTTTAAATTTTACGAACTCGTATCCTTGTCGACATGCACCCGGTCCCAACAGTGGTATCAGAGCCGGTTAGTGTTCGACTTAATCATATAATTGTTTTGTGGAAAACTTTGTCATGATCTCAATTTCGGAAAATTTTTCCAATTATGGAAACTTTCAAATTATAATAAATTTTAGAATTAGGAATTTCAAAGTTTGGAAATCCTCATGAAATTTCGCAAACGTTTGAAATTTTCTAGTTTCTAAATTTTTATAATAATTGTGAAATTTTCCCATCTTTGGAAACTTTCCAATTTTGGAAATTTTTCTATTTTAGAAATTTTCCAACTTTGGAAATATGTAAGTTTTCTTTGTACCAGAAACTTACAATTATTCTGAAAACCTATTTTCGAAATCTCGCAATTTTGGGCACTTTCTTTAAGAAAGTCTAGACAAATTCATGGACAGTTAATTGACAATTAAATTTGAATTGGTTTTTAAATTGACAACAAATTCTTTATTTTGGATTGAGCCTCGGGGAGCCGTCCAATTTAAAGTTAGATGTTGTAATTTAATTTCCCAATTTTTAATTGAAATTGTCATGTTTGATTTGGATTGAGCCTCGGGGAGCCGTCCAATTGGATTTACAACACTTTACTTTTCTTTGGGTATCTGAGCCTCGGGGAGCCACCCTTAGAAAACGATTTGTTGTAATTAATCAATCCATGAATAAAATATGTTTTAAGAGGTGATGCTCTTACATATTGTTGTCTCCAAAATTAATTAGGAAATTGGTTTCCTATAGAGTTTTCTTAAATGAGATTTTCATGAAAATAATATGTAGTTGAATTAAGGGATTTGTCTCTTAATTTAATAAGATTTGATTTAGAGAAATCAAAGTCTTGAACATATTATTTCCGAAATTAATTATGACAATTTAGGAAATTGTTTCCCAAAACAATTCCTTCAATATAGTATGAAATAGAATTAGGAAATCCGGTTCCTAATTCAATTAATGAGACTTGATAACTTGAGTCACATACATACTTTATTAAGGAAATCGTTAGTCATGACATATGTCATGAATGTGCATTAAAAGGAAAAGATGAGACCAAAACCCCTTACAAAATATTAAGGCCAACACCTTCCATTAATATGGTTAGAATCGGAGTTTTGTTTCTCGCTTGGGTTGATGGACACATCCATGCCCGACTTGAACCTTAACATGTTCAAACCATGGAATTAGTTTATGAATAATATAGTTGGAGTCAGAGGTCAATCCTTAGTTTTGGTTGTTGGACACATCCAAGCCTGACTAAACGGTTGAATGAGCTCCAACCATATTAAAACTATTTCTTGATTAATGGGTCAGCCTTAAGCTTGGAGCATCGATTTGTTGTGCCACAGCCAAGGTCGATGTAAAGAGAGGTGCAGTTAGGTGCTATGTATATGATGCATACTTGTTAATGAGTTAACAACCTAATGATTTATGCAAACATTCAATTAGTTGATAGCATAACGTGATAGTTACATATATGTGATATGTAATCGGTATAATTACCTACCTTCATAGCTAAGGAAAACTTGATGGCCACAGCCATGGTAATTCTTATCTATGGTTGGATATCAACCTATTTGGAGATGTTCCTACGATCTCCCGAATTGATAATAAGGGTTATTCAATTTGAAAAATAAATAGGATTTTATTTATGTATGTTGATACATTCTTTAATAAATCTTCTCACATAATCTCAATTTGTATTTCTAGGATAATCACTCGATCATGTCTTCTCTGAACTTGCGTTCCATTTTGGACACAAATAAACTGACTGGGCCAAACTACATGGACTGGCTTCGAAACCTGAGGATAGTCCTCAAGGCAGAGAAGCTTGCTTATGTCCTTGAAGAACAACTTCCCACCCATCCTCCAGAAAATGCAACTCCAGACCAATTGTTGGCTTATCAGAAACATGTGACCGATTCTGAAATGGCGAGTTGCATCATGCTAGCCTCTATGGTACCTGAGTTGCAAAAGCAACATGAGCATATGGATGCTAATACCATCATCTTCCATCTTCATGAGTTGTTTGAAGAGCAGGCGAGATCCGAAAGGTTCGAAGTCTCCAGACTCCTCTTCACCACTAAGATGCAGGAAGGCACTTCTGCCTCGCAGTTTGTGTTAAAGATGTTGGGGTACATTGAGCGACTGAGCGCACTCGGTTTTGCAATGGATCATGAACTAAGTATTGACTTAATTCTGAGTTGTTTGTCCAAGAGTTGTTCACAATTTGTGATGAACTATCGGATGAACAAACTGGAGACTACCATTCCTGAGTTGATCAACATGCTGAAGACTGTGGAGCCTTCTGTAAAGCCAGATCAAAAAGCAGTACTGTTAGTTGGTTCCTCGAAGAAAGGTTCTAAGAGGAAGGCCAAAGAACAGAACAAAGGGAAGAAGAAAAAGGCCAAGAAAACTGAAAAGAAACCAAAAGGAACTTGCCATCACTGTGGCAAGGAAGGTCACTGGCGAAGAAACTGCAAGATTTATCTTGAGTCCGTGAAGAAGAAGGCATCCGATGCCCCATCCTCTTCAGGTATCTTCGTTATTGAATGTCACTCTATTTCCTCAGATACCTGGGTACTTGATACTGGGTGTAGCTCACATATATGTAATGACATACAGGGGCTAAGGAATAGAAGAAGGCTCGTCAAGGGAGAAGCGAATTTGCGGGTTGGAAATGGAGCAAGGATTGCTGCTATTGCCATCGGAACATATTTGCTAAAGCTCCCAACTGGACGTGTCTTAGAATTGGATAATTGTTATTTCGTTCCTTCGTTAATAAAGAACATTGTATCTATTTCATGTTTGAATGAAAAAGGTTATCATTTAACTTTCAGTAACAATTGTTGTTACATAACTTTAAATGGCGTTCTTTATGGGAATGGAACTTTGTGCAATGGCATCTACACGTTAGATTTATCCAGTGACGTTTTCAATATCGAAGTAAGCAACAAACGTGCTCGAATAGATAATCAAATAGACTCCTACACGTGGCACTGTCGTCTTGGCCATATAAGTAAGAAACGCATGACCGAATTACACCGATGTGGAATTTTGGAATCATTTGAACCCGGTTCATTTGATACATGCGAATCTTGCTTAAAAGGCAAGATGACCAAATTACCCTTTCCCGGAAAAGGTAATCCAGTGGGAGAATTGCTTGGTCTAATACATACCGATGTATGTGGACCAATGTCAACTCTTTCACAAGGAGGCTATAGCTACTTCATCACCTTCATCGATGATCACTCACGATTCGGGTATGTGTTCTTGATGAAACACAAATCTGAAGCCTTTGAGAAATTCAAAGAGTTCAGAAATGAAGTAGAGAAACAGCTTGGCAAAAGTATTAAGATACTTCGATCCGATCGAGGTGGTGAATACTTAAGTCAAGAGTTTCAAGATTATCTAAGGGACAATGGGATATTGTCCCAATGGACTCCGCCGTATACACCACAGCATAATGGTGTATCTGAGAGGCGCAACCGAACCTTGATGGACATGGTTAGGTCTATGATGAATCATGCAACTCTTCCAAAATCCTTTTGGAGCTATGCACTTAAGACAGCTGTTTACTTGCTAAACAGAGTCCCAACTAAGGTAGTCTCTACTACTCCATATGAGATTTGGAATAGTAAGAAACCTCACTTAACTCACCTTAAGATATGGGGTTGTCCTGCTTATGTGAAGCGGGTTGTATCAGACAAATTGGATGCTAAGTCTGATAAATGTCTATTTATTGGATACCCTAAGGAAACGAAGGGTTACCAATTCTATCATCCCTTGGAACAAAAGGTGTTTGTTTCAAGGCATGCTGTATTTCTAGAGAAAGAGTTTCTTTTGCAAGAAAACAGTGGGAGTGTGATTGAACTTGATGAAGTTCAAGAAACTCCAATAGACATCACAGAGACACCTAGTCTAGGCCCACAACCGATAATTCATAGTGATGAGCTATCAGTTGAACCTAAAACTACACCACCTCTTCGTAGGTCTGATAGGACACGCAACATTCCAGAGAGATACGGATTTCTCGTAAGTGAATCGAACGACGTGTTGCTCATTGGCGATGACGAACCTATCAGTTATGAAGATGTTCTGAAAAATTCAGAAAGGGACAGATGGCTTGAGGCCATGAAGTCGGAAATGGATTCCATGTATGAAAATCAAGTATGGGACTTGGTTAACCCACCTGAAGGGATTAAGCCCATAGGGTGCAAGTGGGTTTTCAAGAAGAAAACCGACATGGAAGGTAATGTTGTTACCTTTAAGGCTAGATTAGTGGCAAAAGGATATCGTCAAAAACAAGGAGTTGACTATGACGAAACCTATTCGCCAGTAGCTATGCTTAAATCCATTCGGATGCTCCTAGCCATAGCAGCTCA